>BGPR01002019.1:41038-59343 GCA_013235015.1 Araneus ventricosus
TAAACTTATATTTATCATATATTTTAAATTTATATTTAATATTTTTCGAAAAGAATTTGCATTATCATATAAATGGCCTGTTGAGGAATTCCTTTCGGTGGAAAATTTTTTTTCTCTACTTAAGAAAATGTGCACACATAAGGTATACAGAACATGTTGGCATTCTGATACCTTCAAATCGAGAGTTTCATTTGCAATTAAGAGAATCTTGCTGTTTATCTTGGAAATAGTTTTACTTAACAGGCATTTGAAGATTTATTAATTACAATTAACAAATGAGTTTACAAAATTATTTTTTGAAACTACATTGAACTTTAATTTAAGGTATTGGAGATTCCTGGCTTTCAGATTACCATTCGATTTAAGGCTACTTTTATAAAATTTGATTTATCCAGTCGAGAATCTTATATTTTTGACGACTTACCATTATCTGTATTCGTATTATATATAATATTAATTTTGCAGTAAATTATAGAATTTAAAATACAAAATACGCTTGAGAAAATTTTTAGCTACATTTAAAATCAATACAAAAGTGTACGAGTTTTTCTATTGAAAAATTAAAAAAAGTTATAAAATGTGATATAAATGACAGAAATGTAATTAGTTGTCAAATTAATAATTTTTGTTGAATAAAATTAAATTGATCATCTCATGCTATTACAAATTTTTAATTTGAATTTTAAAATGCTATTTAAAATAAATCTTAACGCATAAATATTTATAAAGATTGAAACAAAAATCCCCATTGAAATCTTTGAAAAAAAAGTCATACCTATTCATGGTTGAGTGTCGGAGCAGCATTATTCAAGAGAATAAATTGATCATCTTATGATATTAAAAATTTTTAATTTTTATTTTACAATGCTATTTAAAAAAATCTTTACGCATAAATATATATAAAGATTGAGAAACAATCCTATTTGAATCTCTGAAAAAAAAAGTCATACCTATTCATGGTTGAGTGTCGGAGCAGCATTGTTCAAGAGAATAAATTTATCATCTTATGCTAATAAAATTTTTTAATTTGAATTATTCTAAAACTCTACCTTAAAAAAATCGTAACGCATAAATGTTTATGAAGATTGAGATAAAAATCCCATTGAAATCTCTGAAGAAAAGAGTCATACCTATTCATGGTTGAGTGTCGGAGCAGCATTATTCAAGAGAATAAATTGATCATCTTATGATATTACAATTTTGGATTTGAATTTTAAAATGCTATTTAAAACAAATCTCAACGCATAAATGTTTATAAAGATTGAAAAGCAACCCCATTTGAAATCTCTGGAAGAAAAAGTCATACCTATTCATGGTTGAGTGTAGCATTCTTCAAGAGAGGGAGTTAAAAAAGCGTCTCATGTATTCCAGCAGACGCAGGGCATTGGCACAAAACTGTTAAGTCCCCCACTGACGGTTTCGGAGAGAGTTTTGAGTGACGTACTGCCAAAACACGGACATTTTATTCCGAAACTAGTTCGCTTCGGTCACGCACCGTGGCGCACCGATTTTCTTCTCGCCTTTCTTCCAGGTGGGCAGGAAAAACCGAAGGGCGGGAGAAAGCAAAAGTTCCATGCAAAATAGGAAACGCATTCGTTATTCTAAGAGTCGGACTCACGTCCTGAATGGCTCTCAAAATAGTGAAACTGATATTCATAGAAATTCGAAATGCGTACTCGGACATTTAAGGAATCACAATATCGTTTACGCAAGTATTCAAGAGAAATGATTAATTCAGTTCGAAAAATCAGTTAATACATTACAGCAGAGGATCCCAACGGACATTTAAGGAATCACAATATCATTTATGCAAGTATTCAAGAGAAATGATTAATTCAGTTCGAAAAATCAGTTAATACATTACAGCAGAGGATCCCACCGACATTTAAGGAATCACAATATCATTGAAGCAAGTATTCAAGAGAAATGATTAAGACAGTCCGAAAAATCAGTTAATACATTACAGCAGAGGATCTCAACCTGTGGTACGCGTACCCCTGGGGGTACGCGAAGGACTAGTTGGGGTACTCGAAATAAAAGTTGGTAATGGCGGAAACAAGAAAGTTTGAGTAATTTTAAAAAGTTACATCATTTTGCTGCCGCAGGTTAATTATTAACTATGCCTTTTGAATTGTTGATTATTACAGAGTGTAATTTTTAGCTATTCTTATATTAAGTTAATGCGAAATTATTACAATACTGAATTTACTTGTTTTGGCGTTGAATTAATACTATTGTAAAAATGCGATAAAATGCAAAATCAAAAATAAGTCAAGCAAATGTTAATTCGATTCGTTCGACTCTTACGCTAACCTACACTGAATATACTAGGTCCTTTCGTTCTCATAAATCTTTAATCGTAATCTTCCTATTCCTTGTATTCCGCAATTAACACGCAATGGCTCCCCATCTCTAATACGTTACTCAAAACCTGTGTATTGATGTAAGCTTCCTCATGTTATTCGTCGTCATCTACATTCATCATTTGTCTTTCATTCACACCGTGCTATTCAAGATATTGTATATACAGTGGAATCTCCCTATAACGAAATCGCTTGGTTCCAGTTGAAAAATTCGCTATAGAGAAAATTTCGTTATACGGAGATTAGAGATTTTTTTCAGTTATTTAAGTAAATGTTGCAAACCTTTGAGTATGTGCGATAAGTTCAAAAATATTTAATTATGACTTTCAATTAAAAATGAAGTAATATTTATTATAAATTTGTTAAAATTATACTAATTTTTATTGTATAAACAAAATGCTCAGAAGTGAAGACAATTCACCAATTTAGAGAATAATATGTACTAGTACGGGATAAATATAAAATGCGTATTGTCACATCCATTTGCTGTTTCCACCCCGATTCTTGGAATCTTGACCCGTAGAAATGTTGCTCCCTCTGTAGAATCCCAGGTCCCCACAACTGCATTACCCTTCACATAGCATTCTATTGTTATGTGTTAACACTGGAACACATAATAACGATGCGAGAGTTCCAGAAACAGGCACGTGCGAGCGATTTGTTATCACAGAAATTAGCAACTTTCATCAAAAATGACAAAAATCGAAAAGATAAAGGTCTGAAAAAATTCGTTATAGGGAGACAACCACTTCGTTATATGGAGAATATTTTGAATGTTATTTAACATTCCGATTAAAAATTTCGTTATAAGGAGAAATTCGCTGTAGGGAGACTCTACTGTATTCCTTTATTTTGTTATCAATTCGATGTGTTAACACCAGCTTTGTAAATTCTTCATTTGTTATTCTTCTCTTGCTGTATTTTTTTTTTGCAACTCAATAAAGTCCACCTACATCTATACCAACCCGGATAGGAGCCACATGAGCTCCAGATACGGTGGTGTGGTGTTAAAGTGTAAGCTAACCTAAGCTCTTAACATCATTGATCTATACGTTTTTGAATAGGCGTATGGTTGTTTCTGTTGGTAGTGGGGGATATGACAGTAAGGAGTACGCGAAAATATAAAGATTAGTCAAATGGGTACTCAAGGAACTAAAAGTTGGGAACTCCTGCATTACAGGATATGGGTACTATCTGGTCTATCTCCACAACTTTGGTTTTTGTTCTCATGATCGATGAGACAAAGGTTTTCAGGACCACTACTTAACCGCTTAACTTAACAGCCCGAGAATACTCGTGCATCGAATTATCGAAATTTTAGTCTTATAAACTAAAATTGAATCATTAATTAGCTTTATAATTTGACACAAAAAATATCTACGATCCATAAACATCTTAAGTATCCTATGCCTTCTTAGATGAATGAAAACGACAGCCCTTTTCCAAAACAGGAGGGGTCATCTTATTAGATAGCAAAGAAAATTATTCAGTTAAGTGGTTAATTGACCGCCTGTCACAAACTTTTATATTACCAAGATGGCCGGCCTTAGGATATGCGGGGCCCAATTGGAAACAATTATGGATAACCCCGATTTATTTAAGTTTTGAGAAATAATACATAATAAATTTTGAGAAATAAATTAATAATATTTACTGTTACAAATTTTTAAAAAATAATTTTAATAATGTTTAATTCTAAAAGATGTTGTTAAGTAAACGCAGTATTGATGATTTCTCTCTAAATAATCTAAAAGAAAACATAATAAAGAATTATGTTGACTGAGAATAATTGTTTTCTAAATTAAAAACAAATCTACTTTAGTGTGTCTCAACACTTCACGAGTTTCAGCTGGCTGTCTTCAAAAACTGCAAATATCTTGGGACAGTCAAAAGATGTCGCGGTTCAGTAAACTTGCTGCATGCCTCTGTTTTACAGAAAGGAAACGAAAATACCCAATCCTCTCTACAAAACAGTGGCATTCCCTTGATTTAGGGTTGGAGAGTGAATGTCAGTGCAACGCCTGTTTCTCTCCGTGTAAAAGCGGTATCCCTTCTTACAATTTTATTTTTATTTTTTTATTACAGTGGGGAAAGTTGGCCACGACTGTTGACTTCTGAAACAGTGTCAGCCAGATGGAAGAGAAAATGTTGACAACATTGGTTTGCAATCGAATTTAAAAACATAAATTCGAAAATTCCTAAGGGTAATGTTATGAAGTCAAAACGATACCTAATTTTAATTTGAATAAGTTTGAGTACATTCTCCTCTGACGGCGGGCGGGGGCCCCCCCTTGAACGCGGGATCCTATTTGGAGCAAATGGTCCAATCGGCTAAAGGCCGGCCCTGATTACCAAGCTCAGTGAGGAAAGCTTTTCGACCTAGTGCAAAAATATTGTATAAATCAACAAACAGACGAAAACAAGCAGATCTAAAGTAACACCACTCCATGTCCCTGAAATCATAACCTTTAATCTAATTTAAACAGTAAAAAAAGGAAGAAAAAAGCATACAAATGTACAGAGATCTTTTGTATAAAATAAAGATATCTGATGTTTCTGAGAACATCACGATGATTCTGCATGAAAGATGACTTGACATCATCATAGACTAGAGGGTCTATTCTGGTACCCCCCCGGTGGGATGGGTTCCGTTAACGTGCGGAACCTTCAACTCAACCGGGGTACCAGAATAGACCCCTAAAGCAGCCTTCAGTCATGTCTATTAACTCTTACATAGGAATGGCGGTTATTGTGAAAATAACAGGGTTTCGGTTATTCAGGTTTTTTCGCCTCCGGTTTCACCTGACGCTTATAACCGTTCAAAATAAACGGTTTTTGAAATAACCGTTTTTTTATGAAAAAAACAAGCGCTGTTTGTAGATAAATTTTTTTATTAATATTGTTTTTACAGGAAATCAATCCATTGGCCAATATTTATCTGTTCATAAAGACTCTTGCAGTCATCCGCCAACCAACAGACAATCGAACCTAAAATGAAGCCTATCTTTCGATCCTGCATTTTCACCCGGGTATTGGATTGAAAAAAAAATAACCGGTTATAACCGGGACAAAAATAACCGAAAAATACCGGTTAACCGAAACAAAAAAAAAAGGTTTTCGGTTAAAACCGGTAGGTTTATCCCATCTCTAGCGTTTATGATAAAATACCCAGATTTTCTAAAAGGGAAAATTGTTTGAAATATTTGAAAAAATATGCTGATAGTAAAAAAGTGTTATTGAGATAATAAGGACAGCGATGTCACATATCAGCAATATTTTATGTTATTTGATAAGATGCATACACATATCAGATCTGTAGAAAATATTTTTATTTGCAACACATTTATAAATTGATTCTAAATTCCGTAGATTCACCTTCATTTATGCATCGGTAATCCGCCAACCAAGAAACGCGTCGAGGAAGCAATTTTCGTTAATTGGCCTAAGATGATGAAACTCAAAGCTTCATAATGTGGTAAATTTTAGTCTAAACCTAAAATCGAGAACATCTTCCGATCCGGTTTTTTAACCCGGTTATTGGATTCTTTAAAAAAATAACCGATTATAACCGGGACAAAAAATAACATGAAAACCGGGACAAAAATAACCGAAAAACCGGGACAAAAATAACCGAAACACCGTTACAAAAAATAACCGAAAAACCGGTTAAGGAAAAAAAACCGTTTTTCCGATAAAACTGGTTGGTTTTTCCCATCTCTACTTTTACAGCATTCACTGAGGATTATTCTTTGGAGTACTTCGTGTTAATTTATATAACTATTCCCCCAATTTTTTTCCTACGATATACATTTACGCCGAGAAGGAGTTATTTAACCGTAAACCTTATCAGATCGGTTCCCTCTCAGTGAATTAGTTATAATTCACAATAAATGAAAAGCATTTCTATTAGTATTTGACAAATTACTAATATAATAGCCCATATCTGTCTCTCTCTGATCCGGTAAGGCTCTGACGTCACCAACAATAAAATTCGCGCCATAGCACTGCGAGACGTTACACAGCATTATTTTATTGTTGGAGCACCTAAATTTAAAAGTTACTCTTTTAAATTTAAAAGAGTAATTGACGTTCTAATTTCAAATTTAATAGCTCTAAAATAGTGAAATAAAATTTTCTATCGATTGGTATAAAATTTATCTCTCTATGATCAATAGAGAAATTTTAAATTATATTAATAATATATTTCAAATTAATTTTCGTTTTCTAATACAAAGTAGTAAATAGCGTCAATGGTATATCATGCGCGTGATATAGTTTGGACGCCACGATGCACCTGATTATTTATTGCAATCGTAATGCTATAATTTGGTAATATTTTTTGGCAACGTTCGACAAGCAGAGAAGTGCTTTGTAAGAAGTGTAAATAATATGCAAATAAAAAAATATTTCCAGTCATAAAACATATGTTTATTTTATTTGTTTTTAATCAATGTTAAACATTTCTCTCGCATATATATCTATTTAAACACGTCAAATTTGACGGGAAATTTCTCGAATGTAGAGACAATTTGCGCCCGTCATACCATGACGGGTGATTCTCTGATTACAATATAGTTTCCGCTAATACTCGCAGAGATTACAAATTATTTTAAGTCTTAAGCCTAAATACACAGTCCTCTGAAACTGTACGAAATTTTGGAAAAAAGAAATTTAATATTTTTGCGATGATCGCACTTTATTTTTGGCATTTCAAAATCGATTCCATTTGAGAATTCAGACTTGTTTGCCGTTATTGCACACATTACTCTGAAATTTGAATTGCGAAAATAAAATTGCATTAATACACCAAACATTTTTAGTCTGATTAAACTGTAGAGGATTCTAAGGAAGCTTAAATTTCTGGAATAAATTTCTTCTATTTTTCGAAACTTGTTTTGTTTGCGCATTTCAAGAAAATTCAACAAGAATCGAAGAATTTTTGATTGCTAATTGGCAATTTGCCATTTCTTATTGATTGTACTTTTTTTATGACGAAAACGCATTCAGAAAGCAAATAATGAGTGAATTCGAAGAATTGTGTAGAGACAAATTTAAACTACATCTAGTATGATCTTTCAAACTTCAAATCATAATTGACGTCGCAGCTTAAATTTTTTTAATATCAGTAAACTGTAGGCACAGCGAGATTAATGAAATGTGATGCAAAACTTTTGTTTTGAATTTGAAAATTAAACGTATTAGATAATTTATCAATATATTTGGTTTGTGTATTCTGGTCCTCTTAATACTTTTTCTACTAATCAGTATCATATTAGAAATTGTTGTTCGGATATATTGCTAAATTGCGTAAATACACCTGTGTCAGTTTTTAGAAACTAATTGCCGTAATTTTTAAAAGTTATAAATAAATTACTGCAACTGATTTCATACTTGAATGCCGGAGGTAAAAGGCTCCATGTCACAAAAGTGAAGTTCAACAGGAAAGTAGTTAAAAGTTTCTTTATTTAAACCTTGCTTGTTAATGAATGTTTTTCCATAAACCCTTGTACATTTATTCTTTGACCAATGACTTCTAAATTGTAATACTGTAGTTTTTGGCTTATTATGCTTTAAATTTAAAAAAAAAAATTAAAAATGTGTAAGAGGATGTTTGTTATAAAATAAATATCTGCTACTTAATGAACTCAGACTTAGTTTCTTATACCTCTTTTTGGTGTTCCTTAAACATCGATAGACTATCGATACTATCGAAGCCAAGTCGATAATATCGGCTTTTCGGAACTATCGACTGAAAAAATCGATAGTATAGATAGTTTCAAAACTATCGATAGTATCGATAGTTTTCTCCCGTGCAATACTACCTATAGGACCATTTTTAGTCGATAATTTTAGAACTATCGCTAGTTTTAAAACTATCTACTGAAACAATCGACTGGGACTATCGATAGTTTCTAAACTATCGCCGGGGAGAAAACAATCCATACTATCTATTGTTTTGAAACTATCGATATTTCAGTCGATTATTTTGAAACTATCGATAGTTCGGGAAAACTTTCGACTGCACTATCGAAAGTTGAACTATCGATGTTTAAAGAACACTACTTCCGTTACTGTAACAAAATGCAGCAAAAATAATAACCTTCTTCCAACCTTGAAAAAAATTGACTCTGTGCCCTTTATCTCCGACATGCAGATATAATTTTAGAATGAAAACAACAATTCAAACTGGAGGAACTCGTCCATGCACTTTCTCAAGAGTCACACACAGCAAGAGTTCAAAAGAAGTCAGAATTTTTATGCCTTTATTTATTGTTCTAAAATGGACTTGCAAATAATTCTGCAGAAGAAAATTCTCCTATTTCACAAAGATAGATCACACTGTGCTCTTGAAACAATTTTCCTCTTTTTAATCGGCAGCAAAAAGCAAATTTTATTCTCAGTTTCAAAAATGCCCGTATTTTCATTTATATGTTAACTATTATACTATTTTCTGTTAAATTATTTTAATATGCATTATTCTACTTTTAAAATAGGGATTTTCTTGCTCGAACATTAATAAGGACAGTAAAATAACTTCATATGGAATGTTTGCACTTATAGACTTAAAATTAAAACATTTAATTTAATTTTTTTGTTTCTAAATATTTGTGTAGAATCCCTCCAAACGCATGTTAGCTAAGATTTTTACTATCAAAAGTTTATCAAATGAAGTAAATCAAAACTTTGTAGTCTTTTTATAAACTATCGAAACAAACTGACGTGTGATTTTAACTCTTGAATTCGGAGGCGACTTTTTTCTTCTAGCCTTTTTAAAACCGGACCCTTTTGGGAGGATGCGACGTGAATTGGACTCTCCCAAAATGGGTGATCATTTACCCAACTATATGTCTATCTCTGATGGTTTAGAAATTAGCTATTGGACTAAGGTAAGTGCGGCCACCTTGTATAATGCGTCTGTTAGCTTTCAAAACTGGTTCAGATTCAAACAATAGTAATTAACAGATTTATTTGTGCCTCACTCCAATAGCACACAGATATAGTATAATGTAGAATGATATCATTAAATATTCACAGTATTGTATAAAACTATTTAACTCTTTAATCCCGAGGCGACTTTTTTTCTTCCAGCTCCTTTAAAATCTGGTCATTTGAGGGGGAAGCGATACGAGTTGGACTCTCCCAACCTGGGTGGTCATTTACCCCACCCCCTACTATAACCTTCCTTTAAGGCGCTCGGAAACGCACTGCGGTTGGTAAGGATAATTGGACCTCCTACCCCGCTTATCAACGAAGCGATCACCTCCCCTCCAAAGAACCCAACCCTTCGTCGTTGCTAAGAGGGAAATTTTAGATCGCCCGGGACCGCCTCAATCGGTCTGAGAGGGTTAAATTTCACGAAATCGTAATCGAGATGTGTATTTCCAAATACCATTTCCATAGCACACAAGGAACACGAGGAGGAAATAAAATGGCAATTATTTATTCCTGTCTTCGTAAGATACTATCACTTTCTTTTGGATATAAAGTCCTGGGAATTTCAAGCAGACTATTAAGTTAAAGATTTTAATCATTCCTTTCATCCAATGTAAGCCAAAGCGATAGAATTTTTTCGATTCTTATCAGAACAGATTCGATTGGGAAATATTTACAAGTAATAAGGAAAATGATGAACTTCCTCTTTTAAAACTATATTTAATAGATTAATCCGTCGATGATGAGAGAAAGTAGAAACATGACTTACATTAAACGTCAAAATTAACTGATGATTAAAAAGATATCGAATCGATATTTATATATATAGTAAGTCAAATATATAAATCGCATTTGCACAAAAATTTTGTCATTAATCTTCTTAATAATAAAATAAATTTAAGAAGGTTTGCTACAAAATCTTTAGAATATCTTTTAAGTTAGGTGGCGGAATAAGATTTATCAATAAAAGGTTAAAAATATTTAAGATTTTGAAACTGAAATAGTGACAGCCATAGGATGGCTAGAAAATCATCTTTAATTTTTAAATAGCGTATGACTTAAATACAGTGCTTCTAAGGATTTTTTGAAAATATTATTTCTTAAAAAGGTTTGACAAAATGGAAAAAATCACTCTTGATTTGGTAGTATATCCGAGAAAATCTCATTTTATTTTTTTCCAAGACACATTTTCCCAAATTTTAATCCTCAAATAACACACATTAACACAAAATAAAAAATATCCTTGGAAAAAAGGAAATCAGAGATAATAATATCATGAAGCTAAAATAAATAAGATTAATTTTTGTCTAATAATGTTAAAATTTTTAACATTTGTATTTCATTCTAGTATATTATAGTCAAAGAAATAAAACAGTGTATTTAAAAATAATTAAAGGCAAAAAAGATCTTTATTATATTCAATCTAGAGTTGAAAGTTGTTACAGGAGTTTTTAATGAGTTTATAAAACATTTCCATGACAATTATAAAAGCATTTCATTTAAATATCAATTTGCGAGAAGAGTGCATTTTATTTCAATACCATTTTTATACTATTGTTTCAACAACTTTTTAAGAGTCAAAAATATTTAACTCTTATTCAAATATTATTATTTTAGACAAAGACTCTCAAGTTAATTTAATGAGTTTTCAATGCTCATTCTTTTTTAAAAGAAAAACCTTTTCCTGTCAGTAATAACAAAAATGGCATACATTTTTCATAGTATCGTAATTACAGAGTTAAGATTTATTTATTAGTAAATATATTTTATAGATAAGCAAAATGTGTAACGGAAGAAAACAGTTTTATGGTTGCTATGGTTGCGGATTAAAAAAACAACAATAGTCGCTTTAAAGATTTCGACTTAAAAACTCTTGTTGCAATTCGTTATGAAAAAAATTAACATTTCTTAAAACAATTCTCCGATCTACAAATTCATGTCATGCTTCTTTAACGTTATTAAATTTAATGATTGCCTCACATTTTAAAAAATTCGCCGTTACGAACTTTATTTATTCCGCAATTATGTCTGCGTGTTATGTTAACCTTGCAATGCATAATCTTCTAGCGTTTCATCATTTTGTATCGCAAGCATTCAATTCAACGTTGATTCTTAAATCTTAGAAAGCTTCTTTTATAATATTATCTTAAAAGGTGCGAACGAAAATTAAATGCAGACAAAAATTAGAGTTTAAAATCATAGAATTGCAAAAAAATTATCTTCAAAACCAAATTCATAATTAAAAAAAAATATTATCAAAGTATTGTCTTGGGGGTCTATTCTGGTACCCCCGGTTGGGTTGGGTTCCGCACGTTAAGAATGGAACCCAACCTAACTTCCAACCCAACCGGGGGTACCAGAATAGACCCCTTAAAAACTACTATTGCTTAGGTTCCAAATTTCCATTTCCTTTTATTATATTTCAATCCTTTTAAAGGCAATATATATTTAACCCCTTAAGAATCGCATTTTTTGGCTATCTAATAAGATGACCCCTCCTGTTTTGGAAAGGGGCTGTCGTTTTCATTCATCTGAGAAGGCATACAATACTTGAGATGCTTATGGACTCTACGTAACATTTGTGTCAAAAGATAACGCTAATTAATGGTTAAATTTTATTTTATAAGCCTAAAAATGCGATAATTCGATGCGCGACAGTATGTCGGGCCCGAGATTTAAGGGGTTAAAGTGTTTTCCTATATTTTTAAAATTTTGAATATTCTGTATATTTTTTGGTTAGTGATGAACTGAAGAGAATTAATGAAGATTGTGACCGAAATACATGATTTGAATATGAAAGGTTTCATTGGGTTCCATTTTAGGAAATTAAAAAATTTTCATAAGGTATACTAAATAATATTATGGTTAAAAGCTATTTAGAATATGTCATTGACTTTACCATAGATGATGGAACTCGTAACGTTTTCCTAGACTGTTAATGAGGGCATCGAGTGTCCTTTTTAACCTCGAACATACATTATAGATAGATTATCTGACTGCAAACGTCGTACAAAAGTGTGTCACCATTAATATTGTTTCCTTTTTGACGTTTTAGAGAAGTCAAAAATGTTTGCAATTCCGAAAGCAAATGAATAAATTATGTATTTTAAACTTTTCTGTATGAAATATTACTGCATACGATCGAGATAAAAAGTATTTCTTTAAATTTGAATTGCAGCAAAACTATATTAAAAGGTTACAGAGTGTGTATGTAATTCATAAAATAAAACATTCTGAAATTCAAATTAAATAAGTTGGAAATAAGCATTAGCTTAAAGCTGATTCTCAACTGGGAAGTAAAAGAGTTTTCATTGTACGTTTTGGCAACGCATGCATTTAAAGAAAAATCTAGTAAAATTAACATTTCTCTTAGGAACAGGTAGCAAAAATCCTTCAAATTAAGAATTTGATATTCGGAACTTATTATAAGACTAATTTGTTTTATTTACCGCATAACATTCTTTTCTCTGGCCTTTTGTTAATTTGTTCAGAAATTCTAAAGGAAATTTTTTCATATATCATACTTCAAAGTGCAATGTTTAAATGCAATTTCTATTTACTTCATTGTCTAACATTAAATTTAAAAACAGCAAAAAGATTGGCACATGAACGGAAATTTTCCTACAAAGCCTTTTATAAACTGAGATTTTAACCCTCCGTCGGGTTTAAACGCCTGACAGGCACAGCTCGGACGTTTTCGCTCCCCCTTCCACTTCCAAGAATGGAAGTCTGCCCTTTCCAGTAGTCCCCTTTCTTTAACTGATGTTTGGAGGCCGCGGTGGCCTAGTGATAAGGTCCCGGCCTTGGGACCGGGGGGCTCCAGGTTCGAAACCCGATTCCACTGATGACCCGCCGTGTATGGGGCCCGCCACATGCTAAATCATATGGTAGTGGCCAAACGTCCTTCCGTTGGTGTGGCGTGGAAGTTTGGAGAGGTGGGTGCCAACTCGTCACCTGACCGTGGTTCAAAATTTCGAGGTCCGTCCCAAAACAGCCCTCGTGTTGCTTCAAAACGGGACGTTAATATAACTAAAACTTAACTGATGTTTGGATCCCCCATTCAACTGACTTTTCCGCTACGTGGAATGCAGACAGTGCCATATTGATCTCAGGCACATTGCGCTCGAATTCGTCATACATATGAATGTTCATAACATACGACTTTTTTCAATCCCTCATATTTATTTTACACATTTCCCGACTTTATTATTTAAAATTTATTGTTGTTAAAGACGGTTGCGCCGAAATCTGTTTCGTTCAAAGGAAACAAACGATACACCAGCGTGTTTGGTTTAAGTCACTGAAAGACTTTGGTGTCCTATGTCCCTGAAGTGAAGAAGCACGTGGTCCCAGTGTCTTCTCTTTGTGACATTTTTGCAACCATATCCTCAGTTTTTTCTATTAAACCTTCCCACGAAGGTCAGGGATTAATTTTAGAATGCTAAAATTAGAATCTCTGGGTATTGACTTTATTAAAATTACGAGTCTGTTTACCTGTGCCAGCCGGGTAAACAGTCCCGAACTCGCCACTGCTTCCCGGCGGAGGGTTAAGCTGTTCAGAAAAAGAATGCTGGGATTCTTATATTGAAAATTATTCAAACAAGTTAATGAACTTATTTTACAGCTTTTTTGGGTACAGTTATGCAAATGAGAACCTGCTGCAGAATACGCACTTTGATGTATAGCTGTTTTTGGAAATCGTTACAGAAAGTCCAGTTTTGAAGCAGCATGGGTTTTTTTGGGAGCGTCCCTAGTCGTTTTGAATCCTTTTCAGATGAAACATATGACACCTGAGCCGGCACTACCTTTCCAAAATTATGCACCACATCGACGAGAAGACGTTCGATCCTCGTTGTCAGATTTCAAGTGCACCAGGCTTCCATACACGATGGATCTTTGCTGCAATTAGATTTCGGACCTTTAGCCTTCTGTTGCCAAAGGCTAGATTTTCCCACCAAGTCGCCACGGCCACCTGTTAAGGCGTATATACGCTTGAACTAACCAACACAAGTAATCAACCTTTCACAACTAACCAACCGTGAACCATGGGAAAGGCTTGAAGTCGGTAGCCCCTTTGCAATGCAAGAGCATGCTTTTTGGAATACGCCTTGGTTTGCAGATTTCACCTTGCAGGTTTGTTGGAGATATGTGGAGAACGGCGAATTACTCTTAAACCGCCCCAATCTTAACTACGAATCCCTTTGTGTTCATCAAAAAACTGCCAGGATTTGGTATGCTGCGTACGGTTCCCCAGGTAAGCACAACCTGTAACCTGATATTGTACAATATTGTTCTATATCATACACAGTGAAACCTCTTCGGACGGCTACCCCTGCATAGCGGCCACCCCTCTTAACGGCCAATTTTTCGTGGCACGGATATTTCGGCCCGTAGACCTAATGTTAAAATAACCCCTAGAAACGGCCACCCAACCCCTCTGAACGGCCGCCGGGTGGGTTCGCCCATCCCATTTTTCCGGAAAATCTACTCACTTCATGTTTCTAACTTTGAGCCGAAAGGCTCAAGGTTAGGTTAAGGGAGGTCGTTAGTTCGTTTGTACGTCTTGCTTCCTAATGGCTGTTAGCGGATTCCGATAATTTTGGAGCAAAAATGCCATCCACGCTTGCTTCATTAGTTCGTCAGCGATCTGAGTTGCAAAAATGTCGAAGCGCGTTTTCCTAAATCTCGAGCAGCGCATTGAAGTTCTACGTCAATATGAGAACGGCAAATCGGCGAGAAAGTCATCTGAATTGTCTAATTGCGGAAGAACGCAAATCAACAAAGCTATTAAAGAAAAGGATTTGATTTTCAAAGACTATGAAGACTTCAAATTTCGTGGCGTCAAACGGATGAGACACAAAACGTATGTCGACATAAACGAGGCTGTTTTGGAATGGTTTAAAACTGTTCGGGCAAAGAAAATTCCTGTCAGTGGACCTATGATTCAACACAAGGCAAAAGAATTTGCGGATCCTCTGGGAATTGAAAATTTTTCCGCCCCAATTTGTGGCTGGACAGATTTCGCATACGGAATAACATCACCTGTCTATCACTGTGTGGCGAAGCGGCCGATGTCGACCCCAGTTCATGTGAAGGTTGGCAGGAGCGTCTTCCACTGGTTTTGGCTGGATATGATGACAAGGATATATTCAGCATGGACGAGAAGACACTCTTTTTTCGCGCTTTGCCCAATAATCCGAAGAAGCCAGAGGTTAAAAAATTCCGAAGGAGAGGCTTACCATTAGTTTAATCAAATCTAAAATTAATGTGAGATTGATTTAAATAAACTAACCAGTATGATGTGTGTATATAAAAGTTTTTACAAATGAATTTTTGTGCCTGTCAGGCGCTAATTCCTTCTCTGACGAGGAATTTTCTGATACGGTTTGTAATCGTCAGCAAGCTAAATTTCAACTCAAGCGACTTCGGGAAAAATGGATGAAGTCATCGGAAATTTCGACGCAATGACAAACGAATGGTTAGAGATTTACTTTTTAAACTGAAAAACGAACTTGGAAAAAATGGTTGTTTCCGAGAAGGGTAAAAACTTAAAACAGTCACAAATTGTATCTTTTTTTCAAAAATATAAAAAAAATCATTAAATAAAGTACTATTTTCTCTTTAGATAAGTCTAAAACCTCATTTTAAATAAGAAATATGTGTCAGACTTGTTTATATTATGTATTATAGCAATTATCTTGTGATTGTAACGAAAACCCTTTAGAGCGGCCACCCCCTCCGAGCGGCCAAATTTTCTCGGAACGGAGGGGTGACCGCTCAGAGAGGTTTCACTGTAATACTATCTGCATGACCCGGCGTTGCACGGGCTATCTCGAATAATGCGTCATTCCCTGGCGGAGAGAAGAAGTGAGGTCACGTGTCACATGCCCAACATTCTCTCCTAAATAAAAGGAAAAAGTGGTTCAAACATTCCGTCCACACAACGCCATCTATATTGCATTGTTGCTGTTTTCAACAATGAAACAGAAACACGCAATTAAATATTTGCTTAAACAAAGAAAACGATTTGAATTGCTCTGAAATAATGAAAAGTATTGTTGTAAATTAGTTTTTAATTAATATCTTTTTACTAATTAAAATTTCGGAATTTAAATGGTCAAAATGGATTTCTTGGATTATTCCCCATCTTTTGGTACTTTCCGCTCTCTTCTCCGTTCAGCGATAACCTCACATACATACATACATACACGTCGAATTTTAATAGTGTAGATTATATGATATTGTACTATATTATACAATAATGTGAATATTATACAATATCTTTGCGCTACTGGGGTCGCAAATAGTTCGACTCGCAAGTGTATACTCGCGGATCCTTTACAGAAAGGATTTGGTTTTGTTTCCAACAGGAAACATTGAGAAGATTTTGCTTGGAGAAATAAAAGAAGTGTGCTCCGAAAAGCTAGGAGTCTCAGTTCACTTACCTAGCCACGATGAAAATTTATAATCTAAAGTCAACAACTGTAGGTATTTTGTTATCAAACAATTAAACAAGATATAATTTTTTTCCATCGTCATATTAAAGTTAATATTTATACTATAAAATAACCCTCGCAGCGTTTGTATACAGGGTGTCCACACTTATCGTGGGTCTAATAGCTAATGTCTAAACCGTTAGAGATAGACATATAGTTTCAATTGGAAAAATATTTTAAATGAAGGGAAGAATTATAATATATGTTTTTTGAGTGAATAAATATATTCCTGAAAAAGTTATGAATTCTAACTTTTTATAGTTCAGTCATATTTAGAGAAATATTTTATAGATATATAGAGTGTCACACTCTAATATTTTAAACCAAAAAAGTAAAACATCTTTGTGACTAAAACTGACCGAGTCATTGAACTTTGAGTATAGCTGACTTAGACCACTTTACACCATTTCAATATCCGTCTTGAAGAAGATCCACCAATCAATGCACAGCACTTGCTCGATGAGGCCGCTGATTGGTTAAAAATCATAAAATTCAAAGCTCCAGAACTCGCTCAGTTTTAGTCGCAGAAGAGTGGGACTTTTTTTGTTTAAAATGTTAGAATGTCAAGAATATTTTACTAAATATGACTGATTGGACCTGGGGACCGTATAAAAAGTTAGAATCCGTATTTTTTCAGAGATATATTTAATGACTCAAAAACATATATTATAATTCTTCCCTTCATTTAAAGCATTTTTCTAATTGGAACTATATGTCTATCTCTAACTGTTTAGAAATTAGGTATTGGACCACGATAAGTGGGACACTCTGTATAAGCGACTAAACCCACGACTTCATAGCTTTATCGCTTAGGAGAAACATCTTCCTCAGGTAAAACCATATACCTACAAAAATTAGCAAGCAAAGAGCTGCTTATTTCCTGGGTTTTACTTAATTTATTTGTTTTGAAAGTATTATCATGTGCAGCAAATGAAATAATTACTAAAATTAGAACTGGGTTTATCTCCTAAAAGTGTTATAAGATATTAAATGACGCAGGACTGGAACACAAACTAGTTTTACATAATATTATCCATACTAATTTTTTGACTGGTAGTTTAAATTCTAATCTAATGAAGAAATGTAGAAAAATGAGGCTAAGTGCGTCATGATCAGCATCTAAATAACTCATAAGTAACAAAGTATAATAACCTATTGGAAACTTTCCGGGTCCAGATGACTTTCTTTGTGAACAAATGAGCTATGCATTAATTATAATTTGAAATTTTAATGAACAAAGCAAGACACCTACAGAATTGCTTAATTTACTAAGCCTTTAAGCTCCTGAAAAAGTGACTTAAATTTTTTGCGTTCTTAGTTTTTGTTTAAAACTGACAAGCATACCAATGAAGACAAGAATCGTAATCTTGGTAGCCGCAAGTCGACTTAAAAATTCTACAACAATTTTATGACCTTTCGTAAGCTTTTTTGGAAGAATATTCTCGTTTTTCGTAATTTGTTGATATGAGAACAAGAGGTTTACACTGATAACAGCTTTATCAGACCATGTATC
>BGPR01002019.1:70343-81167 GCA_013235015.1 Araneus ventricosus
GTTCCACATAAGACACAATTCAGGGGAACACGATGCGGATCGATCCATTGTTGGGGACGAACGGAAAACACCTATAGGACACCCTTCCGTAGTGTTTAGTATTCAAGATTGTTATAGGATGCAGGTGCAGTAATGATGCATTTTTGTTTAAACAATGGCACATTTGGCGAAAGATAATTTCAACGAGAAACAGATTGGTCTCTACTGTTAGGTCTCCCGTTCATTGCCATGTTGCTACATTGTTGCGATTGCCAGTATGTGATGATGAAATGGATTTATGCCCCTCATTGCGAAAAAAAGCGGCTTTTAATTTTTGGTTTAAGGGGACATACGACTCTTAAACCTCGAAAAAATGGTAGAAGACTGTCAAATGCGATACATTATGTCTCTGAAATAATGCAATTCCCGAACTCACTTTTTCTCTAGAAAAATATCTGTTCTTTCTAGTACACACATTTTTAAACCTTCACATGGGTATGTATTTATTTGAGAGAGTAATAAATATGGTATAATTTTTGGAGAAAAAATGAGATAGTCACCTTGCGCGCATGATTACGGATAAAATATTGGTCTAAACACAATATTTTGGGTATCTAAGTAATCCAAACAGACTGTTTAAGGATCTTAACCTCAATTTATTAACATTCAAATTTAATTTCTCTTTTATATCCCGGTTTAAAATAAAAATGTTAAAAATTGTTGAAATTTCAACATTTCTAACCCTCCAAAATTAAGCATTTTGAAAAATTGTCAAAATGAAACGAAAGCCTAGATTCACTTTTACTTTGTAAGGCTCACTTTATGCTTATCTGAAAATCTATTCAATTAACTAAACTATCAATTAGGCAATCATTTTAGAAACGAATAACTTTATTTTTGCAATCTAGATTTTATCTACTTATATATTATGCCTTTCCTGTTAAGTTCATGAACAGGTGAAATACTACGCATAAGTTTGGATTTCCTACTCTTAAAGATCTTTTTGCTTAGAAAGCTTAAAATTTAAAACTTTTGCAATTAGTATGTTTTGTTAGAGTTTAAAGTTTTTATAGAAGTGTCTAAGATCTGGTACAAAATGGTTTTGAGAAAATAACATTTAGCATCGGCAATCACTAAATATTTCTAGAAATATTTTAACCTTCAGTGCTACGTTGGCTCCGCTAAGAGCACATTGAGTTGCATGCATACTTTACTCTCAAAACGCACGCATATGATGCAATTTTTTACTTTCTCGTGTACGAAGTATACAAAGAAAATATATTGTAATCGTCAAAAAATTCAAACTCGACATTTTGACGAATCTCCACGTTTTAGACCTGCCTGAGTCCGAAAAACACAATTTTGGAATTCTGTCTGTCTGTGAACACGATAACTCGAAAACTATTAGAGCTACGGGGATGAAATTTGATATGTGGTCTTTAAACATAATTTGTAGGTTTCGATCAAATTTTGGACAAAATCCGTCTACGGGAAGTCTGACAGTCTGTATGTCCACGGTCATGTGAACACTATAACTCAAAAACTTGAACAGCTAGATGGATAAAATTTGGTACACAGTTTTATCATCATAAATGTAGGTCCGCATAAAATTTTGGGCCCAATACGTCAAAGTGTTGACTGTTTGTCGGTCTGTATAACCGCATACTTGTATCTCATAAGCCCTTTGGCTTAGATAAATAAAACTTGCTATCACGGATGCTAACATTAATTATAGATCTGTGCCCGATTTTTATCTCAATCGGTTAAAAAACAGGTGTTCAAATTGCATATTTAGTTCAAAATGCACATTACGACTGTGTGTTGGCGAGCGTTTCGCTTATTTCACTCAAGTTAGTATAGTTGGCGTTGACCTTGGCGGCTTACGAATTAAATTGTAGCGAGTCGCTCACACGCGCTTCAGAAATTATGGCAACCCCTGAACCTTAACTTCGTTCTGACATTCTCCAGATGAAAGGTATGGTGAAATCTTGCGTGATATCTGTAATAAGATTTCGTGCTCAAAAACGTTAAATAAAGTTGTGGTATATCAGCTCGCGTAAAAATTTACAGCATACGCAATTTTTTTTGGCAAAATATTAAGTTTAAGTTTCATGTTTCATTGTAAATCACCATTCATAATTTTTTTCTCAAAATAACCAGGCCTTGGGTAAATACGCCAAGAATATTTACCTACCCACTGGGTGTTTACCCACCCCACATTACTGGTCGTATGCGAGAAAGTTTCGGGGAGGCCACTCCCGATGGTTACTTTCTCGCATACGAAGTATACAAAGAGAATATATTGTAATCGTAAAAAAATTCGAACGCGAGATTTTGGCGAATCTCCACGTATTAGACCTCCCTGAGTCCGAAAAACACAATTTTGGAATTATGTCTGTCTGTGAACACGATATCTCAAAATCTTAAATAGCTAGATGGATAAAATTTCGTACACAGTTTTATCATAGGGAACATAGGTCCTTATAGAATTTTGGACCAAATCCGTCGAATAGTTGAGTGTATATTGGTCTGTATAATCGCGTACTTGTGAACACAGTAACTCCTTAATACAATGACTGAAATTTGGTATGTGACCTTCTAACCTTAATTGTAGATTTGTGTTCAATTTTTGTTCCAATCGGTTAAGAACAAGGCGTTCAAATTGCAAATTCGGTTTTCTTTATCTTCCGCATCCCTATTGCGTAATCGCTCCGGCTTGTTGATTTCAATTCCGCCTTGCTGCGTAAAACTGGTGGTATGCCTTTCGCTTATTTTTCTCTGCCTGCTTTAGGGCGACTTGGTGCGTTTTACTGCCTTTTAGCTTATTTTTTTCTCTACATGTGTTAGGGAGGGGAGACCACTCCCGCTGGTTATTAAACAATTTAGACAGGATTTTACTAATATCGTTACCACTTGTTTTGGTTGCTCCTAAAATTAATTTCGCAGTCTTATAAGGAATTTAATCTGCGAATGCGACATGCAAAGTACAATACGCATCTAATTAGTTTCTGCAGCGCTAAATATATGCACGAATTTCAAGAAATTCGAAAGCATTTTCACTTAATTTAATATTTTAATAACTTTTTCAAATTTCATCAACAGCTTTAGAATTAACAAGATCCGAAACAGAGAAAGACTGAATGCAAAATATCAATACAAAATTTTGTGGGATCATAGTTATTACAATTTTTTGTATTTCTGGAACTAAGAATGTTTTAGAAAATGCGAGGTTGATGAATCTTAATGATTAAATACATGCAGATATTTGAAAACTTAGACACTGCTGATTGATTTAATTTAACCCTCCTAGCGGCAGAGACGCCTTTTTCCGTTTTTCAGGTTCAGTTGAAAAGCGGATAATTCGTATTTATATGTATATTTTCTTAAACAATCATGGATGAAGTGTTAAGATTTCAGAGATATAATTAAATACAAAAAAGATCGGATCATCCACTTTAAGAGTTAAGGGGTCGTCCACAAATGATGTCACGCTTGGAAGGGGGAGGGGGTTCGTGAAATTGTGATAATTTGTGACAAGGGCAAGGGAGGGGGTAACAAGAAGCGTGAAATCACACATTTTGGTTAAAATAAAAACATTTAAAATCAGCAGATTAAATTTTGAAGTTATTTTGAAATGACCAGAATTTGAGGGTATTTTTTAATCGGGGCTAAAACAACATTCATGTGATTTTTTTTCACTTATATTCCTTTCTTTTCCAAAAAGGCATTCATGGTAGGTTCTGAGAATATGTTAGCAGCAGAAATTCTTCACTATTAGAAGCAAACCTCCCCCCCTCCCCCTGTCACACCCTTGAAATGTCCAACAAAAGATACGTCGCCCCACCTGGGTGAGTGGTAGAACTGGTAATGGCACTAAATCTGTTTAAGAGTATTTTGTGTTCATAAAGTAAAGATAAGATTTAAAGCAAAATATATCAAGTTCCAAAATACTACTGTTTACAATTGCTCTTTTATATTAATATTTTACTACTATTGTATATTAATTAGGTATTTTGTTGCAAACCTTAATCTTATTTCATACAAAATAGGTACGCATATAATCATTATTATTGTTATGCTCACAAATGTCATTAAAACACATAGTTAAAGTTTCAAAATAAAATTTGAAATATGATCTATAACGTAGTGCTATGTTTCTGAACTGCAAGTTTATGTTTATGTAATATAGTGTGACAAGGGGGAGGGAGGGGGTATGGTGAAGTGTGACACTTTGTGACAAAGGGGGGGGGGTCAAAAATATTGAAACAAAGTGTGACATCATTTATGGACAGCCCCTAAGTAATCTAACCTGGAAGCTAAAAGATCAAAATAATTGGGCGCTTGCAGAGTTAAAAGGGCAGAAAGAATGCTTATTATTCAGATTTATTATCGCTTGTAGAATATTGAAGTTACCTGTAGCATAATTACGACCCTTATAAACTGAATTGATCCGAATTTTGGTGGCAACTAGAAATTCTTCGGGACAGAGCTCTGAAACTCGGCGTCTTAATTTTTTTTTAAATATTTCTTTTGTTATAGAAATACTGAAACAATGTCTTCAGCCTTTTATTGATCACGCTCGGCAATGATTTGTTTTACTTCTGGCGGAAGAAACGCGTTAACCAATAGTCTTAGCTACCAGAAATTATGGAGGAAAATTTTGCAATTATGAATATTATTTGTGAAATTGTGTAATGTGATTTATCAAGCAGCACCATTAGCGGAGACGATATTGATAACAAAAATATGAATTTCTGATTTCCTGCAGAATATCTTATAATTTTTACGACCAAAGCTCCTAGAAATAAAACGGTTATTGTCATGTCTCTAGTGATGTCATGTTTTAGTTTATAGCAACAAGGACCTCTACGATAAAACGCTCGATTTCATACTAAAAAAGTCACATTTAACACGCTTATGCTCTAAATATTACATTGTTTTTATTATGTTAACTATTTTAATATTCATTCTAATTGTTACAGTGAGTTTATACTTTGCATTTTCACTTGGTATTCGAAACTTAAACTATTATTTTTATTGCACATTTCTTTTTACCGTGCTTTTTAAAGCGTATATATAACTAGTAATTTGACCTGTCCTTACGGACATACAAATATCAAGCCACTGACAGTTCCTAAGAACGCCAGAAAATTCGAGTACAAAATTTCTTCACAACGTACATTGCTTCATAGGAAAAAATGTTTAAAATAACCAACACAATTTCTCACAATTTCAAATTCCTATACGCACTTTCAAACTTTTCTAAACACAAAATCTGGATTAAGTACCAAGTAACATAAATTAAAATACAGTCATAAGAAAAATTAAGAGACAAAAAAGAAAGCTTAGAAATATATATATACAGGAAACCACAAATTTAAACCTAAACATGCAACACACTGCATCACAAGAAAAAGGCAAAATCAGCCCATACACAATTTCTTATCATAGTTTCAAAATTTCCTATACATAATTTCAATCTGTCCAATATACAATTTCTTGAATAATAACTAAATAACATCAAAATAAGAAAAATAATGAAAATAATAATAAGAAGAAGAAATCAAAAGAATTTTTTCTATAAACACTTTCAACGAAATACCTCAACTAGATTGGGTTCTACATAAATTTGAGTTGTATCACTTTGATTGATTATAATCACCTTCTACAATGTTCAAAGTTCTCGAAAATAAGTAAAAAATAACTTTTTGAGTATTACTTCCTGATTTAGAATTGATTGTTTCAAGAAAAACATCGGAATTGTTCATTCAACATCAGCTTCAATGCTTTATTTTTGTATAAAAATTAAACAATAGGGCAACAATTACTTGCAGTTCATCTACTAAAGAAATGATAAGATCTTTGTTTTTGTGCTATTTTATGAAAGTTGAGGGGACAAGAAACGCGCATAAGCTTCATTTTTTCGAATACTGTATACGAGTGATAAAAGTTCACAAAAGCGAACTTCTCTTATTAACCATCTAAACGCTTATCAAAATTGTATATACCCTGCCTTTATTTTCACTCATAATTAACAATGATTGCGATCTCTTTGTTCTTGTCGAACAATATCGCCATTGAAATAGTTCAAAAATATCCATAATTCAGTATGAAGTTTCTATATTTGAATTCCGTATTTTTAGTATAATGTGCCAAGGAGAAGTCATATTGGGTAGATAGTCGGCATTGTCTAAGAACATGCGTGGGCTACAAATAGATAATTGCAAATATTTTAAGTTAGCGGAATATTTGGGAGGAGTCGTAGAGGGTAAAATGGACAAGCATTTATTTATTACTAGCTGTTATGCCCGGCGTTGCTCGGGATTAAAATACTTTCACGTCTAATATTTTTGATGTAAAAAACTACTTTTGTATAGAAAATTACAGTACCCAAAATTCTTTTATTGTCTGAAATGATCTTTAATTAAAATGAGAATATCAGTTGAACCAGACGATTTTTAAAAACCGCCGATATCTAATTTTCTCCATAAGTTATTAGCATTTATTACATAGGTACTTCAAATTTTGTTCATAAATTTTGCAGTATAAGAAAGATTTTAACGGATGTTTTGGGACAATTATATAGTAAATTTTTCATTCAGAAAAAGCGTTAGAATAAATATGAATAAAAATAATAAATTTCGTCTTTATCCAAAATTCTAATCTGATCTAGCAACAGTTCTTATGAATTCTTGTTCTTCACCAATAAAAAAAAGTGTTATAAATTGTAAGTTTTATATACAATTTAATTTTTGAAAAATTATCAAAATGAGGGTAACGAATTGAACGGAAATGAAAGTTGTGTCATGAAAAGTTAATTTTTTAAACTTATTATGTATAAAAATAGTTTTTGTGACATAATACATATTTTCGGAAAATATCACGGAAAATGCCAAAATCTTGTTTAATTTGCTAGAGTGCAGTACAAGTGATGCATCCTGCGAAAACCGAGAAAAAAAAGAAAGCAAACAAGCATAAAAATAGTATTTTGAACGAAAAGAAACTTTGCGTTCAGAATTGAATTTTGGCAGCGTTTTCGGTTAAACTAAGGAAAGAAAACCCTGAAATATGAAGTATTCAATTTTGTTTCAAAAATAAAAGAATCTACAAAACTCGCCTTAGATAACAGCAGAAAGCCAAAAATTTAAATATATTTTTTTTTCGTTTTCTTTTTTTCCGGTTTTTTCATTTCAATGAAAAAGAATATTGAGGCCCTTCTAGGAGGGCGCCATTTTTTTTCTCTTGACGGGATCAAATCGGCAATAATTTAGTCCATCTTTTGATGGCAATTTTCGTTTCTTTTTTGATTATGGATTGAAAAGAACTTTGGAATGAATAGGGGATAATTGTTTTTGTAGCTTTAAATCCCATAAAACCCCCTTTAATCAATCAATAAATTTTTTACCGGTTTTCACAGCGTCCCTTGCAGTACATTCTAGTGAAATTTTGTTTCGTTTGGATCCCTAGAACCAGATATTCCTTCTGGGAATATCCAAAAGGAATTCCTTCTGGATATTCCCAGAATGGCCTTCTGAATAGACTAACTTTCGTTATAACAACCCTGTAAAAATGGCAGGAAGGAATATAGCAGAAAAATCGTACATAAAAAGAGGTGGCAGGGAAGTTGTTGCTGTTTGAAGTCTTCTTTCACCAAATGTGGTCAGAAGGCAGAACAGAGCGAAAGGATTCCTATTATTTTGGATGCTGGGGAATATATGAAAACTCGTAGAGACAAATTTAAAAGCAAAGATCTCCATCACCCATAAATTGTATTTTGCGATGAATTAACACATTCGCTGCCGCTATCCATGCCCGAGATTCGAACCGTCTATCTAATTAGATGACCCCTTCTCTGCCATCTCTTGGCTACAGTAGAGAAGGGGTAATCTAATTAGATAGTAGATTCTCGACACGCCAGCGCGTTGGTGGCTGTGAATGTATTAAGATGAATCCTCCCCGAGTTCGAAACCCATTGTTGAAATTATGCCCGTCTGTCTGTCTGTGAGCGCATGCAGGCAATGAGAGAGCAGACCAACTGGCAAAAGACAACAAAACATGGGCAACCCTATTCACATACTAAGCTTCCTAAACCTCACATAAACGACCTCCTCCGGAAGAGCATGCTTGAGGAGTGGCAAACCTCATGGAAGAATGGCGATACAGGCAGGAAAATCTAACATCATGCCCTCAGTTAGTCTCCGTCCCACTAACTGGATTAGAGAGGATATTATCTTCTCTCAACATGGCCCTTTCCCTGCCTACCTCAAAAGGTTTCACCTGTCTGACAGCGATTATTGCAGTTGTGGTGGAATTGACACGGCACTTCACTATGCCACGGAGTGTATTTATACAGTGTCTTGGCATATGAGGAAGCCAGCGCCAAACTTCGAACAAGAATGGCTGAAAAGGGTCGCCAATAACCTCGTCTCCTGGCATAAAATTCGTGGGATTATCAAATTCATTAGCGAAAACAGAGATATTTTCCGGCCTCTCTAGCCTTCAACTTTCCAGCGAGCTGAACTTAGTAGCTCAATTACCGGACATTCCCCCCTTCAAATAAAAGAAAGGTATAACAATATCTAAAGAAAAGAAGACTTTACGAACTAATAGTGTAAAAGTGAAAATACCTATGCTGTATATAGTGTATATATTTCCTTTTTGTTTCTTTTGTTTTTCTTTTTCTTAAATAAAATTCCCTTGTCTTGCCCATCAAACCGTTCAGTGACCGGTCTGGTCACGGGTACGGGGGTAAGAGACGGCGTTCTGTCTGTCTGTGAACTCGGGAACTCAAAAACGCAATAAGCCAGAAGGATAAAATTTGGCATGTGGCCTTTGCATCAAGACTGAAGATATCTGTCAATTTTTGGACGAAACCCGTTTAAGAGAAGTATGTGTACAATGATGCATCGTTTTTCGTCGGTAATCCTATCCAAAATAATCGACGAAATCTTAAACCGACGAAAACAGAGCCAATTATCTCCATATAAATCAATGTAAATCCAACTAATTCAATCTAGAACTCCAAAATATATAAAACCAGTGGAAGTGGTCTCCCTAGAACTTTATCGTATCCGCCCTAACACGGGTGGGGTAAAAATTCACTAAGCGTCAGTGACATGCACCATTCACTAATACAGGTGGAAGAAAACGCGCGAATCCGTCGCACCTTTTAACGTAGAATTATGTTCCTGTTACTCCCATTGGGGTCTCAGGAAGGAATTTGATTCACAAGTCAAAACACCACAAAAAACGTTGTATGGGAGATTCTCTATATCTCGGTAACTACATATGTTAAAAACATAACTAATGTCTTATTTTAGAGATTGAAGGGGATAGAGGATGCCTCAAAAATACCCTTCTTCATTAATGGCTCAGATCAGTAAAGTTGCTAAATTATATTCCAGGCAAGAGATTTATAAACAAACATTTATTTCACAGTGCAAAAATGAAATTTGAAGAGAAAATGAACTTCGTCAGCGATTGACGACAGATCAGGCAATTCGTCTTTGCATGCCGATAGAATTTGTTGCATCTGTATAAGCAACCATTGTAACCAGAAAGTCCTAAGTAATTGAGCACTCTTTTTGTCGCCAGCCAAGCTTTTCATTTGAGATAAGAAGTGTGATGGTCGAAGGTCTCCCAAATGCAAATCCTGCAATAATTGTCTTAGTCGCGCATTTTCGGATTGAGAGAAAAGAGAAATAATCCGTTCCTTAAGTGCGGTATAAGCATCATCTCTAGGAGGTGCTAAAACAATATCCCTAGCTTGAGAAAGTATTCTAGAGTCTAACGCCGAAACCAGCGCATGATATTTAGTAGAATCTTCAGAAATACCGGCTCCTGAAAATTGAGATTCTATGTGAACAAACCATATCTCGGGATCGTGTTCCCAAAATGGAGGTGGGCGGAACGCCACTCTGGATATTTCAAATTCAGTTTGAATTTCTTTTTCCATTTTATGAAAAACCAATACAAAACCGATCCGTTCATATAATGTGCAAGAAAGATATAACCTAAAACAGGAGAAGTTACTAGGGAAAATCGCCCAGTCTGCCGCGAAAGTAATTTACCTAACAAATCAAGTACACACCGATTACGCAAGAAAAAACCTGGAGCAACACTGATGATTCCGAGTCCGGGTCACTAAATATGAAGGAGATAGAGGATGCCTCAAAAATACCCTTCTTCATTAATGGCTCAGATCAGTAAAGTTGCTAAATGATATTCCAGGCAAGAGATTTATAAACAAACATTTGTTTCACAGTGCAAAAACGAAATTGTCAGAGCATTAAGAAACATTTAAATCAAAATGGATCTGCAGATAGACACATCTCGTATCAAAAAGTTACCGTACACATAAGTATACTTGGGCTGGAGGAGGCACTCATTAAGTGAGGAGCCAAAAAGAACCATCGGTACATCCGGATCAGAGTAGCTGATGATCAGCAAGCCGCGTGCAACTGCAGATGAAGGTAATCAGCCTCAAGGCTCAAATTCTATCCAGGCAAGATGGCTATCATCATCGGTACTACTACAGAGGCTCGTACATCACCGATGTGGTTTGGCTTATGCTGCTTCCACACTCTCTCTCGGTCTGGGTCTTGGTCTCGTCGGAAATGGGAAAGGCACTCCTATATATACTTGGATGAATAGTGCGCGCGCAGAGCTGCATCTTTTTAGCATCTTGCATGGAAGAATAAAATTATACCTGCAGCCTCGGCAAAGTGAGAGATGAAAATGCAAAGGTTCGAGAGGCCGCCGCAAGATAAAGGGTAGCAACAGAAGATGCAAAATAAAATTTGAAAATCGAAATTGTAGTTCAGAGATTACTTAGGGGTCTATTCT
>BGPR01002019.1:99389-137293 GCA_013235015.1 Araneus ventricosus
ATTTCTACATTGGATCCCATCCTTTTGCTTTTAATTAAATTAGAAACAATGTATAAATATACATCAAATTCATGTCCCTTTTTCGCCGTCTTCATCGGAAGAATCATCAATAATACTGTCTGGCCTGGTCTTCATCGACTTGGAGCTACTCGGTTTTAATACCTTGAGTACAGAAAAGGTTAAAGATCGGAAATAGAACTAATGCATTGGATGGAAAATCCTTATTATTTTATAGGGTGTAAATTTAGTACATATGATAGCTGACTAACATATGTTTTATAACTGTAATGATTATTAAGTAAGAATAGTTTCTGAAAACGAAACTTCGAGTTGGACGTCTTAAACAAAATAAACCTTTCACAGAAGCAGTGAATTCATAAATAAGCACGGCATATGACCGTCTATTTTCCTCTTTACTGAGGGCTTGTAATTTACAATCTGGGTCCACTGATAGGAAAACTTAATACGCCAGAACGCAGGTACCCCTATTTTCCCTCTACTATCCCTGGGTTTTACCTTATTCCTTTTCCTTACTGTTCCAAAATGCCTTCGGATTCTTATGTCAGTTTTATGGCGACATGGAGCGAACGTTGCTCTTGGCGAATGGGCTATTATACGAATGTATAATTTGTGCAGAAATTATACTGTGGCAATAGCACATATCCTGGACTTGAATGGCGCACTTGGAAACTTCGAAAGCAGAGTAGATACCATTATGGTTGCACATGTTCTTTGCTTAGTGCTGAATCTTTAAGGAAATCTGGGAATATCGGAGTCATCGTTAAACAGCATAAAAATGAGTAAAATTGAGTAATATGATGCTACCAGACTTAAAGCTTTGTTTTGTAGCTAATAAAACCTGCGTGGATAATTTTCCTGAATATGTTGACGCTTATTACTCAAATCTTTCCATTCCAGCTGTAAAAGAAAATTACACATTCCTTCCTCGAAAAATAAAACACGAATACCTGACTTATCTAACTGGCATTAGAAAAAACGGAATTATCCGCTTTCCAATGCACGCTCGCTTTGAAAACAAACTGTGCAACAGTCATGAAAAAAAGACATATGTCCAGATATGGATAAGCCGGGTGGAGGCACGCTTTCAAAAAATCCGCTTCGCAACATCATAATGTTCCTCTTTGTTCTTAACTTCCCTAACCGAACCTTTCTATTTCGGAAAAACCTCGCGTCTGTGGGCTCGAGTGTTAGATAACGGTTGTAGGTCAGCGTGAGTGTACCAGCAGAAACAAAACGTTGTAATGGGTTGGGCAAAGGGTAAAAACCATCTTGATTAGTAGGTACTGGTCGTAAATAATGAAAGAGCGGAAACTCTAAATCATTTGGCAGATCTAGTAGTAGCTTTTGTTTTGTGTGGTTTGCAGATCACTGTGGTTTGATCGAAAAAGTTTATGGTGGTGAAAGCTAGCTTGCTACATGTAGACAAAGTCGGAAGAAACTTAAAGGTCGATTTTGATATTGAAATTCGAAATTTTAACAAATTGTTCGAATTTTCTTCAAAATTGAGCTACATTTTATATATTAATTTTATTTTGAAAATTTTTATAGTTTATGCATATTGTTTAGTCCGCGGGAACATTCTAATAATGATCAAACTACAAAATGACTCTTCCGCTTGAAACTCTGGAAATATTTCTGTGACTGCATTTTCCAGCGAAGGCCAATACAAGAAATATCGGTAAGCTGTAGGTTTTACTATGTTGGCTCTGAGATATCTCTTTGTAACTTTAAGTTTATACTCAAGTATTTTCTGCGAAATAACAATGTATGTATAAATAGTGGTAATAGCTAATTAGAAAACAATATTTAGAGAAAAAATTTTCGTGAAAGAAAAATTCGATCAGATACTTATTATCCAACAAAACCTGCAACAACTTTTTCAATTGAGGGTCTTTACGTGAGGATTATTAAATTGTTATACATATTGAAGTTCGTGCAAGGAGACTCTATCTCCAAATCAAACTAAAAATTGAAATTACGGCAGCCACGCAAATTGCCGGGTTATTATGCAACAACATAAAGATAAACGGGCACATTTAGCTTGAGTGCGAAGTGAGAAAACTATTGCATTTATAAAAATCCATTTTAAATTGATATATTTGAGCTTTTGATTGGAACAATTGAGTTGGAGTATTAACCTGTCGAATTAAAAATTTATATCTGAGGCTATTCTTTCATCAATTAGCGAAAAAAATCACATGAAAAAACTAAATTCTTGTTAAGTACATTTACACATTAGTTTCTTGTACATCTGTGGCTTTTATTATATAGCTAGTTTTTTTCTATAATGCTCTCTACTAATTATCCTCTTTACTTTTATAACTGCTTTTCCTTTATATGGTGCACAACTTATTATCACATGATATTCTTACGACATCTCCTACGATATTGTTAGATATTCTAAATGCCGTATAATATCGCAAGATATCAGAAGAATGTATTTTTGAGATGTTGAAAGGGAATATACTACAAATTACACTAGATTATAATTAAAACTGGTTCCACTTGTATCGAGTGCCCACTTAGAAGGCCTCCACTTTTCCAACAGATAGAAGACGTTACAGTTTCTTGCGCCAGTTTGTCTAGCATTCTTTTGAGGGTGATTTTCTGGTTGTACATATGCATCGTTTTGGACATTCCTTTGGTTGACGTCTGTCGGTGTGCTTAATTCCATTGGTCATATGAACGTTTCTATAATCTAAATATCCAAAAAGTTATATAAATGCACTTGTTTTTGAATCAAAACAAATTCAGGAATTTTGACCCAATCGTCCAAAGGGCCAAAGTCCAATGAATACTGACTCTTTTACTATGACTACAAAGTTATAAAGCATGCTATCTTGTGCTGTACTAGAAAGTCGACGGGAGAACATTCGCCTGTTAACCTCACATGGTTGCCTTCGCTCTTCTGTTCAGCCTCCATCTGAACCGAAACTCCGCGCCAAAAAAAGGTGCTAGCTACTATGCGCTGGAAAATCTTAAATGTGGGTTTAGGGTCTTACGCCGAATCAATGCACTGACATTTCTTGGTAGAAAAGGATTTTCTCTTAAACAATATTAGGGGAGCAGTGGGGTGAAACAGGGGCACTTAATTCTGGCGCTATTATTTTCCCTTATCTAGCAGAGACAGATACTTAATTACGCTTATTAGTCAAGAAAAGGAACGCATAGTTTGTTGTATTGTTGAATCTAGCATTTGCAAGGTTTATATTTGTAAGTCAACTCTAATGTTCGTTTGATTTTAAACTGTCTTTACTTAATAATCATTAGGTATAAAAGTATATTTAGTCCAGCTTATTATACATTTATCAAGGATTCATCCCAACAAACAATAGGATTACTCCAATGCGCGTTCTGTATCCATAACCTCTGCACTCAGAATTTACTCCAAGTGGCGTAAGACCGGAAATCAACAGTGCATTGATGATTCCTCGATTGACGATGAAAACAATTCGACGTTGATTGTTTTATTTTAATGATGTAATTTCTAATTTAAATAAAGAAGAAGGTAATCCAATGTAAAACGTTTTAGCTTGGCCAAGAAAGTGGAGCTGACGTGGAGGAATAAGACAACTGCTTTACATAATTTTGTAACTATTCTTAAATCTCAATAAAATTAAAATAATTGCAACTTTTCCACTGAAAATCGAGTTTTCCTAATTTCCTCAACGTTAAATGTGTACCCGGTTTTACGCATGAGTGGGGGGAAATTGGAGGCTAGATTTTTATAAAAATCATTGTTAAAAAAAGTAACAAACTGACTTTCTTTGAAAGATATATTGACCCGATAAAACAATATTTAATAAAACGATGTTTCATGTTGAAATTTTATCTCTAACAGGCCTTCGAACCTTAGGTACCCTTACTCCTCTTCATATTTCACATAACAATAATTATTATAATTAAAAACATTGTATAATATATTGAAAAACTCAACGAGAAAAAACAAATTTAAAAATAAATTATACTTTAAACAGAATTGCAGCAAGAGATATATTGCTGTAATGCAAGCTTCTCAGAAAATTTCCCAATATTTGGAATCTATTTCGAAATAGTCCCAGCTCTGATAAAGTGGACTAGAATGGATTCCTTATCTTTTAATTCGATCTCTCCAGTATTTTTTTTTTTTTTTTTTGTTCTTTGAATGATTTATTTACGTTATATAATAAAGTTTAATTAATGTTCGAATAAATGCAACTGGCCACAGCCAAATCGTACATACTCGTATCTTATCGCATCATATCGGTATGGCCGTGTGCTTTCTCCGCAGGTTGCTTTTGGAGCCAATGATAGTTCTAAGCGATAGAGGATAGGTGAAAGGTTAATAAATAGATTTACATATATCAGTAATCTTTTTTAAAAACGCCAGAGGTTTAACCCTTGTACACTGGAAAAGTAATTAGATGCGTAATTATTCACTGAATATCAGGGCATATGATCGAATTAATTGATTATTTTCGAAAAAATATCCGGACTGCTACAACGTAACTAAGAATTTTTTTTAACTGTCAAAGTCAAGAAACGCGTATGATGCAAAGTTTAGAATGATGTCTAAAAGATGCTCTTTTGCTTTTGATATCCCTCACAAACATTCTCACTATTTAACAATACGCTAGCTAATTATATTAATAAATTTATAATTAAAACGAACAAAACCTGTAACAATACGAAATCATTCCATCACAACATATAGATTGAGTATCATCTTAATACAAAAAAAAAAATTTGAAAACCCTTCCATCGTTCTTATATTCACTAGAGGCCAATCTTTTCAGCATTATTTGAAGAGAAAATGCGTTAGTTTTCTAAAGAAGTCATTTCTTTCGAACAGAACACTGATGAACACAAATAGAGCAACAATAAAAATGTTTTTGAATTATTTTAAATAAATTACTTCCTCTTTTCCGAGAGCTAACCAACAATCGCGCAATTTGGAATGTCAATAAATGAGATTAGAGTGTAATGAAAGCCATGATTCGATCTGTATTTTCTGTCCCATGGAAGAAATTTCGAATGATTAAAGTCAGATCTACAAAAACTCTGTCCTCTAAAATCAACAGATTGTTCCTTTCAATCTGGTAAAGATTTGTCAAATTGAGAATCATAATAAGCTATCAATAAATATAAAATTAGAATTAAATATACCTCGGGTTTAAAATAAGCGATTTCAAAACGATTACTCTTATAATTAAATATAATATGGCGAAGTAGTGCATTTTATTAGAAGACTAAAATCTATATAGAATTAAATAAAACCCTAAAAGTCAATAACAATAAAGAGCTGAAACAAGAACAAAATCTGACCTAACTGAATTAAATATAAATGGTTGTATGTATGATTTTATTAAAGTATTCAAAATTCTATAGAATTAAATAAAATCATAGAAAGTCAAATAACAATAAAGCATTGGAAACAAAAAACAAAATCTGACCTAAACTGAATTAAATATAAATGGTTGTATGTAGGATTTTATTGTTGACTAAAATTCTATATAGAATTAAATGGTGAAACTTCAGAAAGTCAATAACAATAAATGTTGAAACAAAACAAAATTCATTCCTTAAACTGAATTAAATATAAACATTATGGTAGATTTTATTAAAGACTGAAATTTATAGAATTAAAATAAAACTTACAGAAAGTCAAATAACAATAAACGCTGGAAACGAAACAAAATTGACCCTAAACTGAATTAAATATAAATTTGGTTGTAAGTAGTGATTTCCATTAAAGGATTAAACACCCTATAGAATTAAATAAAACTTCTGAAAGTCAAATAACAATAAAAAGCTGAAAACAAAACAAAATTCGACCTAAACTGGAATGAATTGTAGTAGCACATGCTGTGATATATTACACTCTGATTTGAAATTTGAAAATGCGTTTCATACACAGAAATCTTGCAAATCGACGCCTAATTTATTCATTCATCATGGTTTTAATTCAAAAGTTAGTGTTGCTATTTTCCCTATTTTTATAGTTTTTCTCCAATACTTTTGAAATTGGAAAGGAACGGACACAATTAAAAAATTAATCTTGCCAAGAAAAACAACGTACATATTTATTTTATTGACTGCTTTTTTGTAACACTATTTCGCAGTCGCTTCTAAATCAAGTTTACAAATTCAAAAAACTGTACCAAACTAATACAAAATTCATGATATAACTGCGTAAAATTTCAAACAAAAGTACGCAATCCCTTCTTGGAAATGAAATATTTTTGAAATGTAAATTTACGTATTTTTTGAATTAAAAGTTATACTGTAAAAGTCGAATAAAGATTCCTGAATATTGTAATAGCGAATGCATGGTAAAAGCATATTTTATCAGCTGCAGTTTAATAAATCTTGAAAAATGTATTAAAATTAGCGAAAAATACCTATACGAAAATTAAATTGATATAGCAGAAAAGCTAAGTTTTTGAATTTAAAATGTGCGGGCTTTTTTTGTGCGCTAATATGCTCTGAAGTTATTAAGGAGAAACATCATTAAAATTTTGATTAATGATTTAATTAAAAGTGAAATAAACATTTTGAAACCTCCTTTCTTAAAGAGCACCCACCCACTACCGAGAAAATGACTTCGTGTCAAATTCGATGGTTAGGTCCAACGGTCTGCTCTGTAAAACATTTTGAACGATTTTTGCGTCATGTAATTTACAGATAATATGCCAGCCTACAAACTTTGATAAGACTTATCATGAAGGCCAATTTATAATGCTTATAAATGTTGAAATAATTTACCTTAATAAATAAATGACATTTTAATATTAATTACATATATTTTAATGTCTATTGTTCTATAAAAAGGGTGTTCCAAAATGAACTTCTAGGGGTGACTGATCGTACACATCAAGACAAACAACTTTTGAAATAGCACGTGGGTTCGAAAAATGTAAGATCCCCCAAGATCATTAGCGACCAGTAACTTTTTTGCCACACCATGGGTCACTGAACAGAACAGGTGCCTCAGCGGGACGTCCTCGTTAAAAAGCCGGCAAAGAGAGTCGGGAGTCCAGCCTGTCACCGACGAACTACTCGTTAGTGGAAGTGATCGATAGGGTCATTTATCTCCAGCCTGAGAAACCGCTGGCGACAGGAAAAGTATCAGAAGGTAAGGAACCAATAATGGCTCGCTGAAATAGACTCCACCTACAAATTGACGATGATTCGTGGAGAGGCTTTTGACCGCTCCCCCAGTGGGGAGAAGAAGAGGATTAAATAAGAGAAGAGCGAGGATGGAGGGGGAGATTTTTTCCGGAAGAGGACTGAAACGAGCAAGGCCTCGATTTTCTTGGTGGTGAAAAGATAGAGTTGGTCGCTGAGATCTCAAGTCCGGTCGACGGAAGACCGACATTCTTCTTTTAGGCCACTCGTAGAAGTGGGCCTGTTTTGGTTATGTGACAGAGTACTGTATAGAACTGTACCAGAGCTGTAACAATTATTTCATTTTTTTTTCATAATTTTCTTCCATTTAATCAAGAACTTTGCTAATAAATCTCTTGCACGCACGTGCTATAAAAAAATGGAGTATTTCTTGGCTCTGGACATTCCTCCCCAGAGGCCTTAGCTGTCGAACACTTTACAAAACGCAAAGGGCGAATTCTACAGGAGGCTCTCTGACAGTGAATTAAGTAAAATAAAATTATGCGAGAGGTTAGAGTGTACAACACAGGTTCAATGGAATCCAAATGCATGCATAACAACACTGATAGTCGTACGCAACATGACAGATACAACGGCAAGAAGCACGCGATAGCAACAACAAAGCTTTGAAGTAACGTAAAGTGCGTGTTCAAAGGACTTGCCATCCGAAGCAATGAAAGCGTCGCATGTTGTTATTCGTGCAACTGTCATGTTGTGCTATTGTGAATTTGTATTCCGATGAACCTGAGTTTCATTCTTTATCTTATATTCCATCATATTTTATTTAATTCATTGGCAATGAGCACCCTGTAGCGGTCGACCTTTGAGTTTGCGACCCCATGTTCTTTCGCAGAAGCTGTTTGTTTTGATGAGTACGATCACCTCTAGAAGTTTGTCGGTGGAATTTTGGAACACCCTGTTTATAATCTCAAGGTGACATACGACTCTTAAACCGAAAAAAAATGCGGGGAAACTGTCAAATTCGATACATTACATCTCTGAAACAATGCAATTCTCAAACTCACTTTTTTTTCTGGAAAAACATCTGCTCTTTCTCGCATTTTTAAATTGTTATGTATTTGTTTAAGAGAGTAATAAATATGGGTATTATTTTTGGAGAAAAATGAGATAGTCACCTTGAGTGCATGATTACGGATAAAATATTGGTCTAAACACAATATTTTGGGTATCTAAGTAATTCAAACAGTCTGTTTAAGAAACTGAACCTCAATTCATTGGCATTTAAATTTAAATTCTTTTTTTATACACCAATTTAAAATAAAAATGTTAAACATTGTTAAAATTTGAAGTTTTCTAACAATCCCCAAAAAACGTCTTTGGAAAAAATATGTACAAAAATGTGGTTCAATTTGTAGAACATAGCACAATGCATATTCAATAAACAGTTTATGTAAAAATATTCAATAGTTCTTGAGATATCGTGCGCGCAATATTAAAAAAAAAACACATTTTGAGATATAGTGCTTTAAAAATATGGCCATATTCAATGTTTACTTTGGACAGTTGATGCATTTTCCTTCATAACTTTCATAATTATGGGAATTTTTTAACGCGGATTGTTTTAAATTGATCAGAAAAGACAGGGAAATAATATATATATTTTTCATAAAATCGAAAATTTTCGAGATTTAACGGTCGTTTGTCCCCTAATTAGTTAACATTATAAATATTAACATTGTTTATCAGTCTAAGAAAATTATTTCAATACGCATCGAAAAATTTTATATTGTTAAGTATCAATTGTAATATCTTCGTTAAAATAAATCACATTTTCCTCCTTTAGGTTTGCTACAAGGTCCAATCCCGTTTCGGAAATGCAGTTTCGAACAAATCTTCAAATATTTTCTTGCAAGGCTTGGTAAGTAGTACTTTGACTTAATCAATTTATGGATATTGAACAATTATTAATGTTTTAAACAATTATTACAGCTCTCAAAAATTTCAAAGGCAAAGATTTGCAAAATCGATTCAGATAAAACCAGAAATTCAGACTAGTCATTCATTTCGCAATTCTATACAATAACTTTGTTATACTTTCTCCATCTGCTTTTGCAATTGTGATGAATGATTCCTTTTTCACTATGATAGCCAGCATTTACCTTTTCCCATAATTCAGAAAAATAGGAAACTGTATATAAGGAACTGTATGATTTGATTTTTATCTTTCGAGTTCATCTGATTTCAGTCAGTTCTAATCTGATGCTATTGGGCTGAGATATCAACTATCCATGATTTATTTGTTATTGTGTTCACATGTTCTTTCCCATAGTTACATAAATCTAGATAGATTCGACTTATTTATACAATTCTCGTACGAGTGCTGATTGGGTGCTATTGTTCCAAAAATTATAGAATTTCATAAACGTAAACATACCCAATAATGATGATGACACATTTGGGAAAGAAAACCTATTGTTTCGTGAAATCTTTTGAGGTTTAATCAATTTGTTTTAGGCAATAAATATTCGTGTTATTGGTAGAGGTTTGCAGAGCTTTATTCAAATATAGGCATTGGAAATATAAGTTTATATGATTATGATTCGAAAGTAACGTTATTATATTACAATATTGATCATTTTTGTGCTTCCTAACGCAATTTTCATTTGATTTTTATAGAAATTAATTTTTAATTGTTGTTTAATTCAAATATTAAGGTCCATTTCTTTATTAAAATATAGGCACTGAAAATATAAGTTTATATGATAATGATTCGGAAGTAACGTTATTATATTAAAATATTGATGATTATTTTTGTGCTTCCTAACGCAATTTTCATTTGATTTGTATAGAAATCAATTTTTAATTGTTATTTAATTGGAATTTTTAGAACCATTTCTTCTATTATGTACTTACCAATGTATTTGAAATGAGCTGGAAAAATTGAAATTCGAGAATTTGGTAATAATTGTAAATCTCGCTCAACTTGTTTATTGTTATTTGTTTTATTGAGGTATATAATTATTACACGCTATCATGAAATAACAAACTTTCGTGACTGAAGTTTGCTGTGTTTTAGTTGAGCAATTTATTTCTTATATATTTTAAATAAATGATAAAATTTAATAGATAGTAAATTCAAAATATTTTATATATTAGTATTTCAATTATGTGTTCTGTAAATGAAAAGGCTTTAGTAGGTAATATAATCATGTTCTTCTTTTACAATGTTTACATATGATATGCAACAAAATTTAATACCATAATGTATACAACATAGGAGACAGTTTATGAAAATATTTAATTATATTAATATACCAAAATATTTTTGTTTAAATTACTTATCTCGTTTATACACAAACGTTTTGTTTGAAAAAATTTACATGTGAGCATAGAAACAAATTTTTGAACAAGATTTCTGTTGAAATGTTGCGTAGCTTTCCTTATGGTTACAGTTGGAAATTGATGTCTTTTTTCCTTTTACAGCTACATTTTAAACACAGGTTAAACAATATTACATATAAATATTATTATTAAAAATTGATTATTCTCAGTGAAGTAGCAGCAAGAGCACTTTATTTCTGTTACGTCTGTATTTTATGAGCATGTTTTGATTTTACACAAAATTAGATTTCGAGTTATGGACTGTATTTGTATTTAACATTTTATTGTTCTCGCTTAATTTTATAACTGATACTAACTATTGTATTCCATATAACTTAACGTTTCTGAGTTGAAATAGTAAATAATGCATAATAGTTCAGAGATAAACTTTTTTTCATACAAAAAGCCATAAATTTACAACAGATTGTATGCAAAATGTTACAGCAATATATTTTTTTAAACAACAAAGTATGCATTTTTCGTCTTAAATATTTTAAATAGCTTCCCAAAGGATGAAACCCGCAGAAAATTGTGGTGAAAGCAGTCGGCGCGAAAACTGGGAGCCTTCAAAATTTAGTAAGCTGTGCTCGAAACATTTTCCTGAAGAAATGATTGACCGAACTTCTCTTTTATGTGTAAGACTACGAGAAAATGCTGTACCTTCAATCTTTGATTTTCTATCTCATCTTCAAAAGGTATTAAAAGTTGTATTATATATATATATATATGTGTGTGTGTGTAATAATCTCACTTAATTTTACTTTAAATTCTAATATTATATATTTTAAAGTCTTAATGTATTCCAAAATCACTTTTCTTAAACTCCAGTTTCGTTCTATTTCCCGCGCTGGAGGTATATTAAATCTCTCGTTTTGGCATATTTATTACTAAAAGAATATTTTGATCGCTTTCACGTGCCCACCGAAAATCATGACGCGTCTCCTTGGCAATAGACTTTTTCCCTAAAACGCTTACGTAATTTATTAAAAATAGCCAATATTCCCTTCACTTCGATCACGTGTTATATTGTTATTCCCTTATCTGAGAGAATCGGGATTTTCTGTACACTTTTACTAAAAACTTCAACTAAGATGTTGGTGTGTCCGTCACTTTCCAAAATATTTTTATAATAAAGCAAATTGGTTAACAACTCGGCTGTTTTATGACTGCAACAACGAAAACATTTTATATATATATTTCAAATAATCAAAACATTTGATATATTTTCAATGTATACATATATTAATCTAAAAATCAAAATTAAAATAAAGTTACCTTATCAATAATCATACAAATAAAATACGAAAGATAGTGTGATTATATACTATTACTACTATGAAAAAGACAACCCAGAATTGGAATTCAAACAATCAAATCCCAATCTTTCTTAGAAACCGATATTTATTGCATTAATCTAGATTTGTGGCGCCAACCCTCTGCGAAAGCCAATTGTTGGAAAAACAAAGAAAGTAGTCGAATAAATCTGCAAAATCTTTCAAGATCAGAAACGAGAAAGTATATAACTTGAAGCATACCAGTTCAATAGTCTTAATTATTGTTATGACTTGAGCATTATCCTAAAGACAGTTCCGCATTTAAAGTGAAAATATTATTTCTAAATTTGGCCATTAATATTATAATAAACATCATTAAAAAATCTATACTTATAAAAGGCAATGTTTGTGTGCGTGCGTGCGTGTGTGTGTGTGTGTGTTTGTCTGCGATGTCCAGACGAATCTATCGCACTTACAGCCATGAAATTTGGCACACAGGTAGTCGTAATGGTGACTGAATGCACCTCGAAGCCGAAATTTTAAATTTTAATCTAGAATTTTTTTATTTAATGTTTTGTGTTGTTTTGGTTGATTTTTCGCACTAATTTCTCAATAGAATAGTTACGAATAAGTTTACGATAAAAATATATACACCATCGGAAAGAGCATGCGATTTCCGTTCTAAGGAAGTTAGTTTTGAATTTCTAACGTAATTTACTGAATTTTGAAAAAATTTTGAAAAATAGTCACTTTTATGGTAATTTTTAATAAAGATTTCTTTAAATTATCGCATCTGACGTTCTAACATCTCTATAATTTTCATTTTTTTTCAGCCTACAAATGGCACGTTTATGTCCGATTTAAAACAAGAACTATTAAAATATCTTTTTTCGTTTTTTAAAAATTAATTTTTCCCTGATCGGTTCAAACAGTTTTTTCGTAGCGCGATTTAACAGCGAGAGATTCTCCGGACCATCCCACAATGCATTGTTGCAACGTGACCTTCTTCGCGGCAGGTGACGTCATTCGCAAAGAGAAATACGCGGGAATATCAATAATGTGTACTTTTTGCTTTTGTTTTCAAAACTTTTTCGTGCCATTATGTGCACATTTTTTCACCCACTTTTTGAAGTCCTGATTCCAAGGGCAACGCCGTGCGCGTACTGCTAGTTAACTATAAATTTAACCTTTTATCATAATATATATTATTTTGGAAATGTACACACACACACACACATATATATATATATATATATTATAAGCTTATTTTTAGGTATTTATTTATTAGCCGGCGGCAGAGCGAGCATTCTGAATGCACATTTTATTACCTTATCACTGTAAACCTAGCTAAACCTTGTTTTAATTGGTTTCTGGAGTATCAATAAAGAAAATCGTGTTCACTTACACAAGTAGCACATTTGAATATTATTACTTAAATAATATTGTTAATTTATACTTATTTCTATTTAGCTTAACCATAGCGTAAAATACAAGCTTTGCATTATTTATTTAATAGTTTTTAACTATCATCTTTAATCTCAACAGTAGATTGAATATTTTTTGGCAAAGAAACAATTTAGATTTTTACATTTAAAGTTTTTCTAGTAAATAATTTAAATATATAAATTTGGTTTTAGAAACAAATGAACGCTTTGAAATTTTTAATCTATTGAACATATGAAGTTATAACTTATTTTATTTTTAAAAATTTGTAACTAAAGAGTGAAGTTCACACCATTTTATTAATTTCATAACAGGTTTTAGAAAATGTTTTTGCAGCTTATTCGTAATTTATCAAAGTTATGCTTTATTATAATAGAATATTTTCAGTAATTTTTCAATTTTTTTTTATTTTGCTAATTTTTACATCAATTTCTCCACTTTTCTGACAAAAAAAAAATTAACGTTTGGCCTCATGCTGAGAATTCGTACAAAAAATATTCCACAAAATTTTTAAACTAGAAGGTTTGAAGATAGCTCGGAGGAAATTTAATGTTTTTTTTCCAAAATAAGTTATTGTTCTTTACATTTTTTAGGTGGTAAAATTTAAGAAGCTGCCAACCCAAGCAGTCTTCGAACCAGCCCATTCCAAGATAGAAGTACAGACGGCAATAACTAGAGTAGAGACAGCTGCAACTAAATTAGAAGTAGCCTGTAGTTCATCAGAGTCCCCTTCTAAAGCAACATACAAGCGCTAAGTGGCCGAAATTGGGGATATTATTCAGAAAAAAAATATAAAGCTTAAAATTTTGCAACAAATGGTCCGTCGCTATGAAAAAAAAATTAAAAATTTGTCAGAATTACTTGCCCATCTGAACAAGAAAAATTTGTTAGATGATGATGCTTTGCATGTGTTGCAAACTGTGACAGCTGTTAATAAGGAGTTTATAAGTTGCCAGTTAGCAGCTGTCACTAAGTTACCTTTGTCTCAAAGCTAGTCAGCAGAGCTGAGGTCATTCGCTTTGACCCTAAACATTTACTCGCCGTGGGCATACGAGTATGTGCGGTCTACTTTTGGATTAGCTGTCCTTCATCATAGATGCAGCACCAGATTTCACAAAAGAAGCAATTGATGCTTTAGCATTAAAGATTAGAAATTCAACTAATCTCTTGTTTCTTCAATGATAATGGATGGGATGTCCATCCGCCAGCAAGCAGAATTTGATGGTAAAGAAGTTCATGGCCCAATAAATTTAGGATTCAATGAAAGTGATGATGATAGCCTGCCATCGGCTAAAGAAGCATTTGTTTTGCTTTTAGTGTGCATGAAAAGCCATTGGAAATTAACAATTGGTTATTTTTTGTCCAATGGATTAAGTTCCTGCCAAAAACAGACGCTAATGCAACATTGTTTATCTCTGTTGTATCCAAATAAAGTGAATGTAGTTTGTTAACTTTTGATGGCCTCTCAAATAATTTTTCAATGGCCAAACAACGTGGATGTAATTTTGATTATGTGAATTTATTGAAAACTTGCTTCCCTCATCCTAGCGATTTAAATCAAGAAATTGTAGTTTTTCCAGATCCGCCACGTATGCTAAAACTTGTGCGAAATACATTTGGAGAGGAAAAGTATATTTTCTCTTCAGAAATAATTGACTGGTAATATGTGGAATTGCACAAATTTCAGGAAAGTGAAGGTATGCACTTGGGCAATAAGTTGAGGGAAGTACATAGAAAGGTTTCAAAACAGAAGATGAAAGTAAAACTGGCTGCACAATTATTTAGTTCAAGTGTTGCTGATGCCATTGATTATCGCCAAAACAAACTTAAATCGCAGGATTATATGGGGAGTGAAACAACAGTTGAATTTTTAAGACTAGTGAATAGTCTGTTTGATGTTATAAAGTCCATTCAGTATCCATTCGACATCATGGAAACAAAAAAGCAGTTTCAAAGCAAGATGCTGATTTGTATTTAAAATTTATGCATAAAGCAAAAACTTATATTCTTTCACTTAAGGGGAAATCATTGTTGGTCTCCCAGTTTTGGAATCGAAGAGATAAACTGGCTTCCTAGGCTTTCTTATATGCATAAAAAGTTTTGAATCTATTTGAACAAAGATGATATCTTCTGAACGTCTTGATCTTATCTACTTTCCATTGTACAAGGTAAGTCAAGACCGTGTTGAATTGTTGATTTCCGCTGTTCGGTTCCACGGAGGAAGTAACGATAATCCCACTGCACGTCAGTTTCTTTCTGCTTATCGGAAATTGTTTGTGAATGCAGAGATTAAATGTACTGTATCCCGAAGCTGAATTCCACTTACAGATGAACAGTTTCTAGCTCTATTTCATCTAAAACAGTGATAAACTTAACTACGCAGTGCACATCTATGGTGGAACACGAATCTTCAGTAGATGAACAACCGACAGAAGTGGCTCTACCAGGTGTTTTTTTAAGTGAATGCACAAACGATATTGTTTATTACATTGCAGGTGTTATTGTAATAAAGTTAAGTGTATCATTGAAGAGCTCTCCACGTATCACTGCGCTTTATCGAGAAAATATTCTAACATCCTTATCATTAGTCTCGTACAAGACAGAAGGAAAGCTTATACATCCGTCAAATGCTGTTTTTAGCATTTGTAAGGAATGTGAAATTGTTCTTCAACAACACATTTCAAAAAATGAATCTGAAAATTCAAAATTAATTATTATGCGTAAAGCACCTGAAGTCCTGAATAGGATTCAATCACGAAGCTATTTTTCAATATGGAATCAGCATCAATTTGATACTGAGCCAACAGAAAATCATCTTGTTCACCTCATGAGCTGCATAATATTTCAATATTTTAAAGTTCGTTTGTCGTATTACTGCAAAAACCTTGCTATAAATAAGGAATTTGTTTGTCAGTTTTACAAACATATTGTAAATTTCAAAGGCTAGTAATCATTACATCGTAATAATCTGAAAGAGTATTTTGATAATATGAATATTAATAAAATTGTTGAACATTCTTTTACAGTGTTGCTACTTTCATTTCAATCAAACTAAAATATAAATTATATAATCAGTTGAATATTGATTTAATAAAGTAATATATTTTCGTTTGTTTGAAGTAATGGTTGTTTTATAATATGTATAAATGTATATATATTTTCTTTCAAAAAGGTTTTGAAAAACCTTAATTAGCATATTTTTAATTTTAACTCATAATTTTAGTTAAGTTTTAAAACTTTTTAAAAATCTAAAGCTTAAAATAAAACAAATTGCTACCTTGGGCTGAAAGTTTAAGTTTATTGGATAGAAAAGAAATATGTCTTTTAAAAATATATTATGAAGTTAATGTTTATTTTATTTTAAATAAAGGTATTTTAATAATATAATATACAGATTTTCATTTTAAACCTTACCTTTTTACCATAACCGTAACTTTTGCTTTTGCAAATATTATTTATCTATTTAAAACTTAATTTATTTAAAAAAATAATAAAGCTTGTATAAGGATCTAGCTCCATAATTTCTAATTAAGAAATTTCTGATATTCTTTGGAAGTCTAAAGCTTTTACAATATAAAAAAATAAAGATTTTCATTTTAAGAGGGTTTGTCTAAAACCTTAAATTTTGTTTCAACAAATATTTATCTTTTTAAAACTTTTATAGGTAATTTATTTTAATAAATAACAAAAATTTTCATTTACTATAAGAAGCTACCTCCATAGTTTGAAGCAAAGAAATTTCTGTTATTCTTTGGAAATGTAAAACAAAATTGTATTGGGCTGTATTTTTAAATTTAATGGACAGAAATATAATATTTCTTATATTTATATAGTCTTATATTTATTATCAATTTAAGGAAGAAGAAGAATAAAACGGGGAAAATTTTCACCCACACTACCAGAATCGTTCATTTTCGACAGTTACTTCAATTGCGACAATGCCGAGAGATATACCATGTTCCCTCCTGTTGCTCCTACCCCCATGTAAATACCCATATAATCAATACGATGATTATCAAAAAGTCGAAAAATCTTTCACTATGACCTGTCTTTTTCTAAACCTGCGATAATTTTAAAGGCAATCTATAACATTTTGATTGAAATAAAGAAAGGAACAATGAAATCTTTAATTACTGACTTAAAAATTTAATATATATATTTAATTTTACCATGTTTATTGTAAAAAAACATTCTTTAAGCTATTGCGCTCCAATCATTTAAAAGCAAATATTACTTTGAGCCTTTAAAAAAAACACTATTAATCAGGAAATAATGGCAGGTGATATTCATTTTTTCTTGATTATAATACCTGTCGCAGAGATGGATGATTTCATGATGAAGAAAACCTGATAACATTCAATTTAAATTTTTAATATCAATTGAAATATTTCATATTTACTCGCAATAAGTTCTCATTTCTTTTGTGAGACTGATGAAAAGCAACAAATATGCGGAATAAATCTTTAATAAATACATCTGAATTTATAAATTAATATTTCTTATTAATAGAGCATTTAGAAACAAATATAGAAATTTTTTTAAAGATAACACCACAAAAACTATAGAATAAAAAAACCCAAAGATTCTCTAATACTTAGAACACTTTAATTAGAAATTATTCAAAATGGAAAGGAACTAAAATGGCGCACTCATCAGAAACCACACGCCATTTTTAGTTCAAAAAGAACAAAATTTTCTGTAGAAAGGAATGACAAAAAGTCAAAATTTATTCCTTCCTGTGGTCTAATTATTATTAGAAACAAATATGTTGCATATAAAGAGACATATTTCCAACATTCAAAACAGCGATGACGATGAAAATGAATTTTTAACGAGCGTATTTAGAGGTCATGCAGAGGCTGTTCGCGCATTTTTTAGACAATTTTGTCTCGCTGTAGGAAAAAATCGTCTGCGTGGAAAAGTTTATTTTCACAACAATTACATTTTTGAAAGTATAAGGGCATCGTTTGCTGCTTAAAAGTTCTGTTTACATGCAAAATGGCGCTTTTAAAGAAGCGGTGGATGGAAGGCTACGTTTTTCCTTTTTCCGAAGAGTTATTTTTATTCAATTATTCAAAGACGCTGTGGAAATTCTGGTTTTTCGAAATCTAAAGACACGATCGATAGGTAATATTGTTAATAAAAAAGGAAAAAAAAATCTTCAAAGTCTGGCTTCATGTGGATGAGTTGTTCCAAATATGTATCCAAGGAAAAAACGCAGTTCTTCGAATACTACAAAGGTGAGATCTATAATGTTAAAATAAAATACTCCAAGTCAAAGGCCAAGCCACCGGGAAGCGAAACTTCTGTCAGAACCGTACCAAGGTGATCCTGCGCCCCCCCCTACGGGGCTGCATTTTTTTTAAATTTGCTCCCCCGCTAACCGCCCCCCCCCCCCGAATAACTATCTTCCCGTAAATTATTTTTCTGGACAGATATAGAAAATTTTATATTTTTTGTAAGAAGGATTAATAAAAATTATGTACAAGTATTGTTGAAAAATGATAATTTAATGGTCTATATTGATGAAAAATACTGTACACAGCAAGTTAAACGTATCATTGCAGTAAATAAATTCCAATTTGCGCATATTTTTTAAGATTTTTGATTTACCCGCAATTTTTAATCAGCCCCAGAAGCCTTATTCTTCAATTCTTTTTTATTTGCACAGCAGATAATCAATCTATATCTTAAATCTTGTTTTTTTAACGATCATTTTTTGCGCCCCCTCTGCCTGCGCCCTTGGCGGAGGCCAATCTCGTAATCCCCTCAGTACAGCCCTGACTTCTGTTTACTTATACGGCAGTTTTTCATCCCCATATTTCAGGTGCCATCTTAAAACCGTCGTTTTTGATGAAATTATCAAAAAAGTTTTTATGACTTAATTTTGTAGCCTGTTTAACCAACCAGCTTTCTAAAACCGTCTCACTTTTTACTCTACGTGAATTACAAATGGAGTTACAGCTGTTTTATTACCGAACTGTAAGCATTATTTTATGTTGCATGAAAACTTGATCTGTGTTTTCTGAGAAATGATATTTTTGAGGAAAACTGTCGACCGTAACAATGATTTCTCAAAAAGTTGTTCAAGTATTGATACGAAATTTTCTGAGATTGTTTTCTGTAATATGCTTGATGTTTTCCTCTAAAAACTAAGGTCAATTTTAAAATAAAGTATTATTTTTAAGTACTTAAATATAAACGAAAAGCGTTTTTCATGAAAAATTACCATTTTAGTAACTATGTTCAGCTACATCTCAAAACTATTTTGAAGTAGAAGAAATATTTTAGAGCTTAACACGGATAACTGTCGTAAAAATGTATTCATATAAGGATTGATGTACACTCATGTCCATAAATTAAGGATAATGAAGTTCAGGCAAAGAAAGAGACAGAAGCAAAACAAATTTGACTTATTTGTAAAGTCTATTTATTAAACAAAAGGTAAAGAGCAAAACAGATGCTATATGTTTGACATAATTAATAAAAATTGCGATTTTTACTCCCTGGAGCAAATTTCAAAAAAGAACCTATTTACAAAAAACAGTATAACATGGTTAGTATGATGATTAATACGGAGTATGTCTCCCGGACGATGCAATACAGGCCTTACAACGCCTAGGCATGCTGAGTATCAAATTATCAATCTGATCTTGGGGAATATTACACCACTCATCAAGCAATGCCCTCCGAAGTTCCGGTAGACAGGTGGGAGGGGGTTGACGGGCTGCAATTCGTCGGCCAAGCATATCCCACACATGCTCTGTTGGATTCAAGTCCGGTGAGTATGCTGGCCAATCCATACGGATGATATCCTCCGATTGAAGGCATTCGTCTACAATGTTTGCACGGTGAGGACGGGCGTTGTCATCCATAAACAGAAATTCAGCACCCATGGCGCCCCGAAACAAACGTACATGTTGTTCCAGAATGACATCCCGATAGATGTGGCCTGTCATCGTTACACTCTGAACATGCAGGTCAGTTCTGGAACCAAGAATAATTCCTCCCTAAACGAGCCATCCTGCACCACCGTAACGGTGTCGTTCAATGGTGTTCTCTTGGTGGTAACGGGTACCTGGCGCTCTACATATGACAGTCCGGCGAGAATCAGACTGCAAACTAAACCTGGACTCGTCGGAAAACATCACACAAGACCACTGTTGCGGTGTCCACAATGCATGCTCTCTACTCCAGGCTAATCGCAGTCGACAGTGAGTTGCGGTAAGTGGAACACATCTCACAGGCCTACGAGCATATAGACCAATGTGCCCTAAGCGTCTGTACACGGTCTGCCTTGAAACTGTCGTACCGGTAGCTGAAGAGAGCTGACGAGACAGGTCTTCTGTTTCTTTTGGCAGTAACTGCCAAATACCGGCGTTGTAACTCGGGGGCGACCTGTGCTGTAACATCTACTCGCATTACCATCACTACTCGCATTACCATTGGAATCGTTGCCAAAGCCTGGAGATGACACTCTGGTCCAAGTTCCTGGGATACTTCCAGCTGGGTACGTCCACATTCCAGTCGTCCGATAATTCTACCACGTAAAAAATCATCCAAATGCTTCCTTTGTGCCATAACTATGCGGTTATTGCACTGAAAGGCTTTTAAAGCGCTTGTGAACAATTTTACTTCTTTGCCACCATTCCTTATATACCCCTCTCTTACACTCTCGTCATTGTGACGTACTATCCGCGCCATCTGGTGGTTTCCTGTAATTTGCATATTCTTCTTCAAGATGTGTGTGATAATTCTACAGGTGAAATTTTTATTTTAGAGTTCAATTTCTGTATGATTCTGAATTATCCTTAATTTATGGACATGAGTGTATATTTAGAATACGATTTTGTCTATGGCTCTTAGTTTAAGGCAAATAATTTAGTCATTTTTCTTCAAATTTCTCAGTTTTTTTTTTAAATATTATTTTGAGATCCTAATTTTACAATATTTTCATAGTTTTAAAACATATGCAGTTGAAAAATAACATTAAAAAATATATATAACTTATTTCTCAAAAAAATGTCTCCGAACACAGTCGGATACCTTAAGTGGGAATCCCACATTTGTAATACAGAATTATGGATGTTTGAATGCAGAGTCAACGGTTCAAAGGTCGTTAAAAAGATAGTTTATACAGACTTCAAAATGTCAATAATATGCCTGGAAAGTATTCTTTTTCCACTTTTACTGGTATAAATTTGGGAGAACGAAAACCTTTTCAAACCTTTATTTAAAAAAATAAAGGTTTGTAAATGTAAAGGTATATAATGGTTTATAAATGGAAGGTTTAGAGTTAAAGTGAACCAAGTATATGAGATCTCTTCTGAGGAAGCATGTCTCAAAGTTGATTAGTTGCATTTAAAATAACTGTGGACTTCTAAGTGTTCTTGCTGCCCGATGAATACAAACCCAATGCAGTGTTGGCACGAAAGAGGCAAAACGTCGACTTGGACCATTTTTACTCTGCACTTTCCAAATAATACTTGTTTACATGAATGTTAAAGAGTTATAAAATATGCATTAAGCCTTATGGCTTTCTCAATAAAGATATTTTACAAACGTGACCAAATAACACCGTTTCTCATAACGATTTCTTTGGTTAGTCAACCGAAAAATTGGTCTTTTCTCTGTAACTTCACTTTTTATAAGCTGTTACTATTATTTATCTGAAACGTTTTTTTTTTTTTGTCACCAACGCTAAACTATTTCAAAAATTTTCAATCAGAGACAGTGAAACAAAAACTAAGAAAGAATTGCAACTGCTTTCCTTCCCCATGCGGAAAAGGAAGTTGAAATCGAAGTAAATTTACCTTCTCCAAGCTCTGTCTCTTTCGGGGAGGGATTTTCCTCAAGTGCTTAAATTGGCTAATCCAACTGCTCTGGCACTTAATGCAGTAAAAGTAATTCATCATTACAAGGATGTGGAAAATAGTCCTTGATTTCTGAACAGACTGAAAAATGTTTTAAATGTCTTAAAGATAAAATTTCGGTGGATATTTTCTGTTTTTCTTGCTCGGAAAAGTTATTTTTAAATAATTAAGAATAAACGTAATTAGCCATATATGGAATAGTAATGCTTTTATTTCGAAAAGGATAATTATACAGTTGCTATACATAGTAAAAATGTAATTATAAAGAAAACTAATAATGTTACAATTACGGTTTCTCATTTAACTGAGAGAGCATTTTAAAAAGTTTTTTTCCAAAAAGGTGGCATACCATTACGATGTTATAAATTTGCTACAGCGAGAGATTTCACAATGGCTAACGGTCAGCAGAAGCCGATGAGCGTTTTCAGGTTTCCTTTTTCAGTTTCTCTTAAATATCTCGAAAACTTTTCAGTTTTCACATTACATGTGAATTAACGAATTAAAGAGCATAAAAACGTCCCTACAAATTCATGCTTTTATTTTTCTTCTAGCTTTAATATTTTTGCAGATAATGGCTCTCAAAAATGGGAGATGTCCAATAATTTACGACCACTTAGACCATCGTAACGGAGAGTTACCTATCTGAAAAAAACTTTTTTAAATGCGCTTTCATTTACATAAATCTTTAGTCGCAACAATATTAGTTTTTTATATTAATTTTTGAAATGTATACAAAAATTCTCGTATGCCCCGCATTTCAAACATTACCCATAATTTTAAAATTATGTCTATTGTAAGATTTTTTATAATTTTACTCACTATTTCCTTTAGCTAGAGAGCTTTCTTACAGTGTTATTCTTTTCTCATTTATTTCATTGCCTTATTGCATCAAAAGTGGTTCGCCATGAAGTGAATGACTCTTATTGCTAATTAGTCTACATTGCTGACGCTCTTAATTAGAAATATTTCATGAAGTGTTTAATGAGATAATTAGTTTACCACACGCAGCTCTTAATAAAGCGTAACTGTATCCTGCGTCACATACAAGTCTTCTTAATGAATTATGAATTTAACCTTTAGGACGTGGCTTGCATGCATACTTTAGCCTCAAAACGCATATGATACAAATTTTTATTCAAACAATTTAGAAAGGATTTTACTGAGATCGCTACTACTTGTTTTGGTTGATAATTTAAGTAATTTCGTAGTCTCTGAAGGAATTTTACCTGAGAATGTTACATGCAAAGTACAATACGCGTCTAATTTGTTTTCGGAGGGCAAAAGGTTAGTAAAATTAGTTTAAAATACACTTTTATTTATTTTATTTTATTTTTTTAATGTACTAAAATTAGTATTTTTTATTATTTTCTACTATTTATTCTTTAGTTTACAATTCTTTATTATAAATGTGCACAAATGAAGTGTCATTAGAGAAATTAATTAAAAAAATAAAAATGTTGGAACTACGAATTTTTTTTAAATGAGAGCGCATCTGAAAAAGTTTTTTTCAGATATTTAACATGCCATTTAGGTGGTCTAGGGGGTCGTGAATTACTGGAAATCAAAATTTTACTTAGAGCCATTATCTGAGAAAATATTAAAACTGGAAGAAAAATAAAAGCATGTATTTGTAGGCAATTTTACGCTCTTTAATTTGTTAATTCACATGTAGCGTGAAAACTGAAGAGTTTTCGTGATATTCAAGAAAAACTAAAAAAAAGAAACCAGAAAGCGCGCATCGGCTTCTGCTGATCGGTAGCCATTGCGTACGGAATTTGCTCGCTGTAACAAATTTAGAACGGCGTAACGCCGCGTTGCCTATCTAAAAACACTTTTTGAGATGCGCTCTTATTTAAAAAAAACCGTAGTTCCAACATTTTTAGCTTTTTTTAAATTAATTTTTGAAATGTGTCTCCTCATTTGTATACACACTGTAGTATGGAATCTGTAAATCAATTTTTTCCTCAAATTGACTACTAAATGCGCCGTTTGAATCGATTCAAAATTTAATTAAATGTATCCATTAACTGATGATTATGTTTCACAAACATGGCGCTGTTTAGCCAATAACGGCTTTTGCGTCAAAAAATAGCCAAACCAAGTCAAACCAAGCTAAAGTCAAGCCTGATGTACTTTTATCTGAGCAAAACTTATAAGTAGTTGGACGTGTAGATAGATTCTGGGTAATAAATTGTGTTTGCTTTAAATCTCTCCCGTCTTTACGTTTTGTTTTCTTGTATAAGTTACTTTCTTGTATAAGTTGCTTTCTTGTATAAGTTGCTTTCTTGTATAAGTTGCTTTCTTGTATAAGTTTCTTTCTTGAAGTATTCAAATTGAAAGAATTGCGATCGTCAAAAATTTCAGATTGTCAGACCTAATCGTCAGAATCTAATTTTGCGAATATTTTTATGCTTTAAAAACCGCTTCATTGCAAGTTTCTTTTTCATTTTGTCCGGCTACCAATATGAAATCACTGAATTTTCCTGGAAAAAGAAAAAATATGCTCATTTGCTTAAATATGATATTTAATTTCTTATCCAGACACGCTACTTGGGGAAACTTTACGAATATTGCAAGGTATAATGAAATTTTAAAACCTTATGACATCCTTTTATATTTATTTTGTTAGCAATATTCAAGACTTGTTTCTTTGACTATTAAGCGGACGAAATATAAAAAATTGTCTTGAATTGAGCAAAACTTGTTAAAATTTGTTTGCTCCGAGATTTAAATTAATAAAATGTGTCTGAAGAATTATTTGAATAATATAAATCATTTTATACAGTAGAACCCCGCTAATCCCGCGAACTAATTGGGACCGGCGCCTGTTCGGATTACAAAAAATTCGGATTACCCGAAATTCCGATAAAAATAGAAAAGAAAAAGATGTGTGCTAGAAACAATGTAAGTTATAATTACTCAGTACTACTATCCCCTGAATTCTTTTCTTCAAAAGCAATATAAAAAGAATGTGTCTCTTCTTTTCATTAGAATAATCGATGTGCTCCTGTATGAAGTGACCTTATCTTACAGCGAACTCAAGAAGAGATTCATTCCGAGAAACTAGTGAGTCGTGACGGCGGAGGATAAAGAATAGATTTTTTCTTTCTTCCTCCACGTTCATTCTCTACCGGTTGAACCCCTAATTTTCCGAGAAATGAATCGTCCACTTCCTGCTAGCTCATTTCACGTACGAACACGCTTCCCCCTGACACGTCATTTTCAGGTAATTTTTTAAAATTACATATAATTTTCCAAAATGAAATCGGTTCGGCTTAACCGGAATTTCGGATTACCGGGGTTCTACTGTATTTACAAGTACTTATATTTAAATTAGTCAGTACTTACATTGTAATATTAAAGAAAACAGTTCAGAAATACTGTCTGAATACATTTCTCTTCGTGAAAAAATTTAAAATTCAATAGAATTCTTTTAATGGAATGAACTCACAGAATAATTTTTTTCAGTACTTTTTATTATAAAAACAAAACAAGCACAAACACAAGGTCCAAATATACAAGGAGGTTGGCCCGTACAAATAATATTATTAGAGCAACAATTTTTTACAAATATTTTATCAACAACTGCATGTATTAAGAAGCAAAATATGGTAACATTTTCATACAAATTTAAAGTAACACTTTACTTTCCTGTAATAATGGACATGTAAATTTCACAACCAAAAAGTCAGTACACAACAATTTAAGTACATAACTTTTTTCCATATAAAATTAAGTACATTCCTTAGGGATATAAAATTATTAGCTTTATATATAGTCATACAATTTTCAATAAATAATACACAATACTTATTAACATTATGTATGCGTCAACACATTCCAAGTAATATATATGTATAAAATATATTTTTCTGTACAAAAATGTATATAAAATCTGATATTGATGGTAAGATATTCATAAATTTTACGTCTTCTATATCTAGATGTATAAGATAAACATTTAACATAATACCCGATTGAGCAAATATAGATTTTAATATAGCTATGTCATATTTTTATAACGAACTTTAAAATAAATAGCATTTTAGATAATGAATACCTATAATTTATTTTGGAATATATTTTTATAACGAACTTTAAAAAGAATCGCATTTTAGATAATGAATACCTGTAATTTATTTTGCAACATATTTTTATAACGAACTTTAAAAAAATCGCATTTTAGATAATGAATACCTATAATTTATTTTGCAAAGAATGTTCATTTATATGTATTTTGGATTAGTTTTACATTTCGAATTTTGATTAAATTATAAAAAATTGACTTATATAAACTTCTTAATTTAGAGTAATTATCAATATACATAATCTTAATTCTTTTTAATTAAAGCAACAAATTCCCATAAAACTTCTAAAATATCATCATTATATGCTGATTAACGACTTTTATGTGATATTGGAATATGAAATATTTTTAACGGACGTTTTAGAAATGGAATTATTAAAGCTAAACCACAAAAATGTATTTAATATAGATATGGAGCTTTTAAAACTGAAGATATTTACATCATATAATTTGAAAAAATAATTACCTTACCATTGATAAATCAAATTATAACATACAATTAAAACAAGCAACATTCGAAGTCGAAACATTTCGTTTGGCAAACTTCAAGTCAAATAGAATAAATTAATACTACATTTCTAAATTATCGTTTGCGTGGAATTATTTTTAAATATTAAACATTTATACTGGTAAATAAAAAGAAATATATGTTAATTGTTGATTTAAAAGGCCGATTTGTAGTTCTGAAGTGGAATAAGAAGTATGGAATGAAGAAGGGTGAATTCTGTATTCGTACAAAAATAAACTATGGAATGAAACTGTTGATAGTGGAGTCGCTTCCGTAACGAGTCGCATAATCTCTTTCGCCTGTATATTCCCGATACTCGTTACAGTAGACTAGATGCAATGAGTCCGGCCTGTCAGACAGTGATGCAGGCGACGCTCGAACCCCGCTCAAGAGCTTTATGATGTGGCAGTAAATTACAAAAGCATAAAAAACCTAAGTATGGCTGTTTGGTACAAGGGTGAGGTTGTGTTTTTCGTTCTCTGTCCGAGGATGTGTATCTATTTTTTCTTCTTGTGGCCAAAGTCCTCCCACGCGCTCAGGTCCAGATCGGGTAAATCGGCGCAATGCGTCACGGGATTTCTGAAAAAGAAAATATACAAGTTTTAATGGTGTAGAATACATTGTTTTACTTTCATTTAAACGACCAGCGAAATGAAAATATGTTTCGTTTCCGGGTACTTGTTTGTTAAAGCGGCCAACGAGCTTACTTGGCGACCTTCGGATTTCGCCAAGCTCGTATGTTCAGTGTTGTACAGTTCTGATAATTACCAAACGGATTTGTTTACGACTGCCGCTCCTGTTGAATCTTTGACGAAGGAACATTTTGAGAGTTCATTTTTGAATTTTAAAAAACGTAGTTTCCTAACATTCAATGAAAAAGCGAGTTACTAGGTTCCCGCTTTGATGAAAGCGAAGCTGCTGTTTTTTTTTAAGTTTAAAAAATTTGGCCGATACCCACGTCAGATGTCGCAGGCATAGTATGCACAATTTGTCCTTTTCAGATGCTGCACGCATCGCGTGAGCAAGAGACCAATAAAAGGCTCACTTCGCACCCAAAACAAATGTTCTCACATCGCCAAACCGTCTTCCATCTTGGCGATATATCTCGGTTGCTCGGCGATTCAATCTCTCATCCAATTCCACGCTTACCAAGTGTGCCAAGAGGTTACTGATATTTAGGCATAAATCTCAATTAATATCTCTAACCCTCCATTCGTCGCAATCATCTTCACCCTTAAATGGTCTCAATGAATCTCGCCGATATAAAAGCTAGTTTATGGTAAGTTCATCCGCTTTTCATAAATTTCTCCCTATCTATAATATAATCATCCTCCGAAGTCTCTAACGCACAGGAAAATGGGCGGGGCTACATACCAAAAGTGGCTCGCTCAGAAGGGGAGACTTCTTTTCTTAGAAGTCGGAGTGGGGGAACAAAGATTTCTTAGAATTCGACGCGATTTTCGAAGGGAGAAGTGAATTTCCCTTATCTTTGAAAGAGGAAGCGTTCAAGTATTGTTGGTAAACACAATGGATAGAGAAGATCACACTGCAAGGAAAAGAAGATTAGCAAGAGAGAGATTTGAGGGTACCAGAATAGACCCGGTGCACGATGGAGGGCGAGACAAAGCCAAGAGACATTAAACAGGATACGTGTTGCAGATAATGAATAACATCGTAGAAGAAGAGGAGAAGGAGAATCTCAAGAAGAAAGGCAAAAACGCCTTGCATTTTTTTTTCAAAATACCGTGAACGTCTTCATCAGCAACAAAGTCAGGATATTATAAATCAATCTCTTTATTTTTGTGAAAGTCAAGTTGAAACATAGCACTGTCAGTTGATTCATCAGTTCTGTTTTTCATGCCTTTTTGATTTCTTAAGCACTCTAGCAATCTACATGAGATTTTCTTCAACAGCTTTCCTTAGTAAATCTGTGACAATCAAATCTGAGATATTATTGGAAAGCCAAAGGTACGTCTTAGACGGGCACAGATCTTCTAGTAACTATAATACTTAGACACAACGAGAATGTGAATGAGTTCTCAAAGAAAAAATCAAGCTGTAATATGATAAAACTGCAATAAAAATGAGCTGTTTTACAAATAGTGGACTCTCTGTCCGCAAATGTATTCATTCGAAATTTTCTGCCTGGAAATCACGCACAAGGAATTAAAAATCGAGTACCAGCAGGCTAATTAAATTATTTCTCCAATCACATTAACCCAGATAAGAAAAAATAAAATGCAGTATTCACTCATCAATAAACGTACTCTTCCTGGTAACATACCAGCGAAACACCGCAAGCCAAGTGGAGCATTTAGTACCCAAAGCGAGACGATTTCGTGGCCCAATTTCTGCCCAAGTAATCCAAGGGAGAGATGATTCCACTGTGCCACCCCAAGGGCATTATTTGGGGGGAATGGAAAAGATTTTACTACCTCTTGAACGAGACCGACACGCAAGAGCGGTCCACTATCGCTACCTGTTAATCGGATTTTCAAGTTCCAGAGGCAACACGCAACAGGAAGAGATGCTGTTGCGGCATTGTTGCGGGATTAGCGTCAGCTACTGTTCACAGGTTTCGCAAAAGATCTTGATAAGGAGTGAAAATTGTTGCAGAAAGCTGATAATCGGTATATCGGTTACATGCAAAATTTTGGGTTAATGTATTCACTTGATTTCTGTTGCAAACTAAAGCAGATAAATTGTTTGAAAAAATGAAAATTTAAATGCAAAAAATCGTATATTGAAATATTAAGCTTGAAGGAAACATGTCATAAAAATTTTTTTTTTTTTTTTGAATTTCAAAAATGGCACCAACTGTAACGCTTGGTGGAAATTAAAATTTTTGAGTCTGATACTAAAATGAAACGAAAAGCTCCGCCTGTAAACTTCAGAAAACTTTTAATTAAGATTTTGGTAAATAAATAGGTACTGTTTTGACGAAATAATAAAAGAAATTTGTTTCAGAAAATCAATTTATAATTATTAAACAATTTGTAATATTTGCAATTTTGATTAAGCGAATTTAAACTGCTTTGTCTATGTATGTACAAATTACCTGCTCAAACGGCTAAATAACTCAAAAAATTATTGTTTGCCTTGCTAAGTTGACTTCAAAACTCAAGGATACACCAGCCACATGGTCTGTGATCTTAAACTTTTATGCGTTGTAAATTTAAAATTTCAGGATGTTAACCAGAATTTAAAATTCTCATTTATTTTAAACATATTAATTAAATCTTCCATCCTGGTATTATTTCTCGGTAATAATTCACACTTCCATGCTAATATGTCGCGGTTTGTAAGGCTTTAGGCACAGAATGCGATATCAATCATGCATTACTGATAGTCAATTCGTGTTCACAATATACACGTCAAATGCTCAGAGACAATTGAATTTTAGAACACTGAGCAACTTATAGAAGCAAATAGGACGTAGCATCACGGATAAGAGGCAGTTAGATTTCATTTGACAGTTAGTCATCTGGTAACGTGACAAACTAGCAACTAGTTTGCTAGTTAGTTTGTCATGACGTCGCTTGTATTGACCCATTTTGTATTTCACATTGACTTTTGAAGGTACATTGGAAGTAGTTCTTTACTTTCAATATGATACTAAATCTTGGGAGTGAACTTATATGTTTTCAGTTCAATAAACATGGCTTGCAGTCATATTACGAATTTTATAGCATAATTTTTTCCGTGAAGTCAAGCGCCATTTTATTGAAAGTTTACTCTGATTCAAAAACAAGGAATAATCAGAATATCTCTATTGGTTATTAAAATAATTCTTTTGAAAAATAACTTTAAATTTTTCTTAAATTGAAACACTCTAGGTATAATTTATAAAGTTTTTTTTCTCATTCTTTCCATGGAGGTATATATAAAATGAATGATAAAAGAAATGCGGTAAAATAGAGACGAGAATGAGAAATTCTATATTTTCTTTTGGCCGATATGAAAATCATTAGACATGATTAAATAACAAATAAATTACTCTTGAAAGTGAAAAATGTTTTTAATATGAAGATCATTAGACATGATTAAATAACAAATAAATTATACTCTTGAAAGCGAGAAATGTTTTTAATATGAAAATCATTAGACATGATTCAATAACAAATAAATTATACTCTTAAAAGTGAGAAATATTTTTAATATGAAAATCATTAGGCATGATTAAATAACAAATATATTATACTCTTGAAAGTTAGAAATGTTTTTATAATGGAAGTTACATCTAACATTATTATCTCCATAATAGTGATATAATTAATTATCTGATTAATTAATATAGTTATAAAGGAGATCACGTCAAGTGCCAGAAAATACCAAAAGTTGAACAATCAGTGTACTAAATGTCCCCGTTCACTTTTATCTACCGCATGTTCCATTCCGAAGTTTCGCCAAATAGTTGCCACCGAAATAATGAGAAATAAAATAACAAATCTGATACATTAAATATTAAAATTCGATTCTCATAGCTGCACTAGAGCTATTAAAATACTCGCCACAAACTGATAAATTTTTTCTGTGAATCTAAGAGATCAAAATAAATTCATAATACGCCAAGGACCTATCTCGACGCTTTTTTTGTTGACGTCAGAAGCTATTTATTTAGAAAGAGCTTTCTTCAAAAACATGTACGAGATATTTTGTTGCTTTATAGTATAGAACGTTTCTGGTAAAGTAAAGCACAGCGAGTATTTTTTCCTATAGTTTCTCATTAATCTCTTAACTTAAAAGCCTGAGAATACTCGTGCATCGAATTATCGCATTTTTAGTCTTAAAACTAAAATTTAATCATTAATAAAGTTTATAATTTTACGCAAATTACGTAAAATCTATAAAAATCTCTAGTATTATATGCCTTCTGAGATGAATGAAAACTACAGCCCCTTTCTAAGAAAGAAAAAAAAATTATTCCGTTACTCGGCTAATGTTTTAACATTTCCTTCAACTTGTTTTATAGCGATTCCATTTGGAGAAATGGAATGAATTTTAAAAATCAACCGAAATTGCGGTTTTTTTAATATTTTATTAACAAATAAATTACAAGCAATCGTCTGAAAAAAACTTTTTTAATATCGATTGCAGCGATTGATAATTCATTTTGGAAATTTCTATGTAGATATTTTGAGAATATTTTTAACATTTTCTCAAAAGTGAAATTTTAGGATGTTGTCCACATTTTAATGTATTCCATGTGCATCCGATTTTTAACATTAATTCAATTCGTTCTATAAGCATATATTGATAGAAGTTTGCATAAATAACCCATTTATGATTTTTGCTTCGAAAGTCTTAAGGTTTATTAATGCTTTGAATTAAATAAACTTTTAAAGAAAAAGCAAGTTATTCTATATTAAAAATAAAAATTGCAATTTCAGTGATGTTAGATATGCAAAATATTATCTGCAACTAAAATATATTTTTAAAAAGTCTGGAAAAGTAGTTTTAAATGCACATGGAACAATTTAAAGTTTTATAATATTTTATTCAATTCTTATCAAAAAATTACCAATGAATTTTTTTGAAATTTTTAGAGCGTAAGAATGACATAATAAAATATGCCTCAGGAATTATATAGCGATTGTTTAGATTTTCGTTTTTTATGTCTTTACTCTCCTTAAGTTAGTGGTAAATGTGATTTTCAATTTACAGTAGTCAGATTGGGAATTCTTAATGAATGCTTCTGTTTGATATCACATACTCCAATTCATTTGACAGAAAATTGAAATTCACTAAAGACGTGTCAGTTTCAAAAATATATTTACAACATTTTGAGAAATAAAAGTTAATGTCTTAACACGAAAAATTAAGAAAAAAATTTTACTCACCCAGATGAAGGGAACCTGAACACATGGCGCTGTATTTCGTGAATGTGAGTATTTTCACAGATGATTTTAGAAAATGTTGTCTTTTTAATAGAATCTAGTTGCTCTGTAAAGGAAAGATTAGAAATTAGCTCATATAATAGCAAGAATGTTAAAAAAATATGTTTGTACAGTATAACACAAAGAATATATAAATCTCGGAATGTGTTTTCATATTTTCTCATGTCAAACATTGTTTAGTAAGATTTAAGATACAAAATTTCTGATCTACACTTTTTTTACTTTCTCGTATACGAAGTATACAAAGAGTATATAAAAATATATTGTAATCGTCAAAAAATTCGAACTCGAGATTTTGACGAATCTCCACGTTTTAGACCTCCCCGAGTCTGAAAAACACAATTTTGAAAATATGTCTGTGTGTCTGTCTGTGTGTATGTATGTCTGTCCGTCTCTCTGTGTGTGTGTCTGTGAACACGATAACTCGAAAACTATTAGAGCTACGGGGATGAAATTTGGTATGTGGTCTTTAAACAAAATTTGTAGGTTTCTATCAAATTTTGGACAAAATCCGTCAACGGGAAGTCTGTCTGTCTGTATGTTCGAGGTCATGCGAAAGTTATAACTCAAAAACTTGAAAAGCCAGATGGATAAAATTTTATACACAGTTTTATCGTCATGAATGTAGGTCCATATAAAATTCTGGGCCAAATCCGTCAAAGGGTTGACTGTCTGTCGGTCCGTATAATTTACTTTTGAAGAGAATCCGTTATCTCCACGCGCATGCGTACTGGAAAAACGGAGAGGAATTTCATTACGGAGTAGCGAATTACGTCAGTTTGCCCTTGAGCCGGTAAGAGAGGAAAATCGTTACGCATCTCTTTGAATTTCATTCTTTGCCTAGTTATTTTTCAATCACTATAATGAAAAACCTTCAGAGAGTCATTGGATTCTGAGTAACAATAGGTTCGAATTTTTTTAGCCAAGCGGGGGGAGGGGAAACGGCACCTTTTTGGGGAAGTATACGAGAAAGTTTAGGGGAGAACACTCCCGCTGGTTATAGTTATTCTTTCTAAACGTCCATGCCAAATTTAATCGTCCAAAATCAGATCCATAGAATGCATAATTGATGTGTATTTCGTTTATTTCTAATGTATGTTAAGAGGTGTGCAATGATACCTCTTAAAGATTAAGAAGGTAATAACATTGCAATATACATTTGGCTCTTTTTTTGCGTTGAGACCTTGCTGCTAATTAAATGCAATAACAATAATAAATAAATAAATAAATAAACTCGCAAAGAGAAAAACCACAATGTACATGAGTAAACAATGTGCAAAAAAACTCAATGTATATGGGAAAGTAAACCATGGTGAGTGAACTAAATGACCCAGCTGCCGCCAACGGCAAACTTGTGCCCTATGCCGACGGATAATAGCACCCATTGCGAGCCACAAATATAACGTCCCGCAATCTGCTTCCTGTGTTCGTGTTTCAACTTGATTTAATGACAGATTATATGTATGTTTCACGTTAATGCACAGCATTAATATTAAAAGTGTACGTTTTAATAATCACTTGAGCTACTTTAATTTTAAATTCACTCTATAATCAGGAAGCACATTAACACTGGCAAAAGAAGGTTTCTTAATGCTCTGATATTATCATAAATATAGTTTGCAATGACCTAATTGGGTTCGATGGTTTGTATAGTTACCCTGTCGCGGAGAGTTTATATTATGGTGCATCTTTCAAAATCATGAAGAGTGTGCCCATTTTAGTAAGCAACTTCTTTCTCCAGGTGAATATACGCCAAATAAATTCGTCTTAGCTCATGATAGCCTGAAATTTGTTCATAATAATTTCAGTATTTTTATAGGTTACATTCCAAAATAAACTTTAAGAACAAAGCCAAATTCATCTAATATGTTCGCTGCCAAGGAAAATTGCAGTCTCCGGTTCCAGAAACCAATCTGATACCAATCATACTAAGTTTCTACGAGTACGCTCTGGACAAGACTGCCAACTAGGAGATAGCTCGTAGTTGGCAGCGAATGAGTTAAATCGCTTTTAATGTATGAATTTAGACTGATATTTTTTAATATAATTTTTTGTTTTTGAAAATGGTTCAGAGGTTGAAAACTACTTTCCGATACAGCCGCATCTCCGAAGTTAATAGGTTGGAGTTCAAGCCAGACAATCTATCCGAAAGAGTTATTTGCATTAGCTGACATCTTTCTTCTTAAGACATTGCTAACTGGCAATTTTACACAGAGGCTATCTCATGTCACCGGCTATTGTTTCGCAATTGGATGTGGAAGTAAAACAATCTGAATAAAGTTCAATACTCCACGACTAAACAGTGCAAACACGAATTAACTCGTGATCTGTCAACAACATTTGGCCATGAAAACCCGAGTTAACTCGTGATCTGTCAACATTTGAGCATGAAAACACGAGTTAACTCGTGATATGTCAACATTTGAGCATGAAAACACGAGTTAACTCGTGATCTGTGAACAACGTTTGGGCATGAAAACACGAGTAAGTCGTGACCCGTCAACAATGTGTTAACACCAGATATCTGGCATCCCTTGAAGATGAATGGATTCATGTTAATCAACCCCGGAAAGTGGATTTTAGTCTGATCAACTTCAACTGCGTCCAAAATGTTTTTATTTACAATAGGTACGAGACATTGCAGTTGAAAACTTACCTAATGACAAAGATCCTGTTTCTCCGTGATGTTCGAAGTAGTATCTGTCGCCGAATTTCAGATGGTAGTATTGAATACCGATGATGCAGGCGAATGTTGGTCCTACGATACCGTCAGGAACGTGGCTTTCGGCAGTGCCGCCGGTGAACAAATCAATGTCGTGAACAGATCTGAAATAAGGAACAGTTTCAGTTAGTAAAAAGTAAGAACCCGATTAATATGAATTCGTATTTGATTGAGTTTGAATAAATATACGATTCGTCTTCTAGCTTTCCCCTTTCTTTCTAATAGCATTCAAATAATTTGCAGTACAAATGGCGGTGTATTTTTATATAATATTTTAAGAATTTGTTTCAGTTCCTTATTTGCTTTTACAATAAATACAGGGTGTTTCAAAATTATACCGACATTCTTCTAGGGGTGATCGTACACATCAAGAGAAACAACTTTTGCAATAGAACAGGGCTCCCCAACCTTATTCTCTGGCGTACCCTTTGATTAGTCTTTTTATTTTTGCGTACCCCTTACTGTCACACCCCCTACAACCATTTATCTATGTAAAGACGGTTTTACAATCATGTTAAGGGCTTAGATCAGCTTAAGAGTCAAATGACTCGAATTAGTAAGATTTGAAGACTTAACTTTTGATTTTACATTTTATTCCGTTAGTTAAATTAGTATCCATTTTATACAACATTAGTAACTAGTATTGTAATAATTTCACATTAACTTATAAGGATATTCAAGAATTACACTTTCTTTTGGTTTCCTTTTCCCTCACTTTGAGGGTAGGCTTTAGGACCTCCCCACTTTCAATTTTACTTTTCACACGAACTTGGGGAACCAAAATTCTGTAACATTTTTAATCCAATATGTTTTCTTGTGTACGCCATTACCGACTTTGTGTTCACTTACTCCCAACTGGTCCTTCGCGTACCCCCAGGAGTACGCATACCACAGGTTGAGAACCTCTGCAATAGAACATGACAAAGGGTGAACTCTACAGAGGGCTCTTTTCCAGTGAATTAAGTAAAAGAAAAGGATGCAGCAGGTAAAGTGTACAACATAGGTTTAATAGAATCCAAATTTACGACAGCGCAGCATCATAGTTGCATGAATAACAGCACTGAAAGTCGTACGCAACATGACAGATACAACGGCAAGTAGGACGCGATATCAACAACAAACCTTTGAAGCAACATAAAGTAAGTGTTCATAGGACTTGCAGCCAAAGCTTTGGAAGTTTCGCATGTTGTTATTCGTGCAATTTTGAATTTGTATTCCAGTGAACCTGAGTTGCATTCTTTGTCTTATATTCTCTTATCTTTTATTCAATTCACTGTCAATGAGACCCTTGTAGCGGTCGACCTTTGCGTTTGCGACCCCATGTTTGATTGCAAAAGCGGTTTGTTTTGGTGTGTACGATCACCCCTAGAAGTTTTTCGGTCGAATTTTGGAACACCCTGTGTAACTTGATCCATATAATTTGATTGACAACAACATTTAAATTAAATTGCAAAAAAATATTCATATTTTACAAGAAACTCTTTAATATTTTAAATCTATGACTCTTACCAAATCAGGAATTTCAGTCCCTACTTACGATTAATTAAGCATTTAAGTACTTTAATTTCTCTATTTCTGACATGTTTTCACTGGAAGACTTGTTAAAGCATGCCTATATGAATCGCGAACTGAAGAATGGGAACAAGCCCAAGACACAAAACCTTTTTAAAAGGAGAATGGTTTTAATCAAAATTGTGCATGAAATGTGCATTAAAAGACAGTCTTACATTTTTAGAAAAAATTAAATTTTGTTTCACAAGGAACTATAATAAATAGTTCTATGTCTCTTGTAAAATTGATATATTTTTATTTGTTCCCTTTCGGTATTTATGCATTAGAAGACAGTCTTACATTTTTAGAAAAAATTAAATTTTGTTTCACAAGGAACGATAGTAAATAGTTCTATGTCTCTTGTGAAATTGGTATTTTTTTTATTTGTTCCCTTTCGGTATTTGGTCATTCATATATGAGTCGCTCATAAGACAATGCTGTTAATATCAAATTTTGATATTTTCAGCATATATCATATCAGTTTTGATATTTCCAGATTTTTTGTAAATTTTAATGGGTTAAATAATATTCTTTTTAGTTATTAAAGATTTACTCGTTGCTTCACTAGAAGACTTTATAAACTTTTGCTGATCAAATTAATAAGTGAAATTTTTGTTAATTAATGCGCTAAAAAACTTTAATGTTCTCAATTTTTTTTCTCGACTTAACAGCATTGGCTTCTGAATGACTCATATTATAAGTCTCTGCCAAATAAATTATTTCGTAATTACATTCGGAATTGCAATAAAGTTATAAAATCTCTCAAAGCTTTAACTCTATAATGACGGTTTGGGCTGTTTCAGAAGTTAGATTCTTAATATTTATGACATCAAAACCATTCTGCAATATCCTTTTACTCTCTTAACAACGAGGAAAGAAACCGTCTTTGCTTATTCAACGCTATATTAATGGATTGGGAGGTTTCGGGCGTTAGATTCTTATTATTTATGGCATCAGAAACAATTCTGCAATATCCTTTTACTCGCTTAACTAAGAGGAAAGAAACCGTCTATGTTTATTCAACTCTATATTGATGGATT
>BGPR01002019.1:169599-188350 GCA_013235015.1 Araneus ventricosus
AGAATGAAATGAATTATTATTATTATTTTAAGTAAATAAATTAATTTAAAAAAAAACTTGAAAGAGTGACACGACAAAAGGTCATCACTTTTATTTTAAAAAAAACTATTGCGATTTTGTAATATCAAATGACAGTTCTCAACAGTACATCCTCTTATGTCTGGAACGATAAGAAATCACTAAAACTCCTAAAAATGAGAATTTAAAGCTCTGATGAGCAGGAAGGTATAATATTATTTCGAAGTAATTTTTGATATGTTAGATATCCGAGCAGCTATTTTGTTATTATATGAATTATTTAATTGGAATATTAATTAGTGAGCTTCATTCGTTTCATTCATTTTTAATTAAATAAAAATCAAAAGAGCCTAATTAGTTCATCAGAATACTATATTGACTTCCACAAATTGTAAAATACAGCAAGCGCTCAAAAGACTGACTATTGCTAAAGCAAATGTTTGAATGAGTAGAAAAAGTTATTAGTATAAAAAAAGAACTAGCTAATCAATATTTACTAATTGAGAATAGGTAAACCAGAAATTCTTTTGTAGTGTTCATAGGTAAAAATCGTCTTTTCTTACATTGATAATTCTTTTCCATTCTCATCTAAATTCAATATCTAATAATTACATAAGAGGGCTTAATTTTAATGAAATCAATACAATCGGATATGTTTATCACAGTTACTATATTTTATCCCATATTTTTTTCTAATTAACACTGCGCATGTATTAATTTACATTATAAAATATAAAAAATATGCTTTCAAAATTATTATGAAAAAATATGCGTAATTTCTTTTCTTATTTAATGTTCCTATCAGAAATAATAAGTTAGAATCGTTTTAAGCTATAGTTTTTAGCACTTCATTCAGTATAACGCGAAACGGATGATACTTTTACAACCTTCAGAATTATTAGCTTCCTTCTTAAAAATATTGGACGGTTTTGGTTCAAAAAATGATGTTCCACAACAAAAAACGATTGATGCGATTGACTACAGTTGGAAATTTACATTTGCCTCAATGAAAAATATACACTTTACAGGCTACTTTTAGTGGAATATTTGATTTCATAACCGCTAATAAATTCTTTTCGAAAATTCATTCTTAATGATACGGAATTGTAGAGGGAAGTTTCGAACGGTAACGAAAAATGACAAGATCATTTATGTCATTTTCGATGGAACTGGTTCAAATTTCAGCAGTTTAAGTGATTTCAAGGAATGTTTCCTTTAAGAATAAAAAAGTATACATTGCATTTTAAGCATAAACTGTCATAGATTGCCGAAAATTCCCATACTTTACATAAAAACACCTGAAACAATTGGATTTATTCACCCGTTGAGCAATAAATCGACTCAATGGCAGAGAAAAACACGGCTTCTACCAACACTTTAGCAAAAGATGAGCAATTTCAGATTCATTCATCAAACTTTTTCACCAATTTTCAAAGCTCTTTGCTTACTCAATTGCTATAGATCTTTCAGTTCCGCCTGCATCAGCTTACTCTTTTTACTTTCGTAGTTTAGAGAGTACAACTTCCCTTTTTGAGTTTTCTCTTATCTCTATGGTATAAAAATACGCTGTCTGGGGAATATATCAAAGGAATTTTGACATATTTAAGTTATGCGAACACCTAAATCTGGCCTGCTTCTTCCAATTTCGATATCTGAATTTTTATTTCTTGAGAAAGAATAGAATTTTATTTTGCATACCCGTATGAGTTTTTTTCTCTTTTTTATATCACAGATAAGGAGATTTTCTTTAAGCAGACATTATAATAATATCTAGCAAACATTTAATAGTTACTTTCCCAGTTCACGACCATGTGTTCAGCTAAGAGACGCATAATATTGCCAGAAATTTAATTTCCATTAAATTTAATGCCGAGTTTTGATATGGTTAATGGAGTAAATAGATATTATAATTATATAACTGTTTTCGAAGATAATATTAATGCACAAGCTAAATAACACACGAAATTTTTTATAAAAAAATAAATGAAATTCTAATGCTTAGCAAAAACAAAAATTATTCATTTTGCTCAAAAGTGTCAAGAAAAATATCATTTCTAGATGACACTTCTTTAACCAAATGACAGAATGCAAATATTGATAGCAGTTTTTCATTGTTTGTGTTTAAATATACTATTTTTGTTTTTCTGTCAAAGATTTATTATATTTAACTCTCTATTAGATGAGGACGATCTTTAAGATCGCTTGAATACATTTAACTTTCTCTTTGAAATCAGTTTATAATGGTTTCTCCCTCTCTGATCTGTCTTCATAGACCACCGAGGAGTGGGCATTCATGAAATTTCGGCTTCAAAATTAAAAATTCAATCAAATTGAAAACTTCCGATCCTTCAAGTCATAATTTTTCTCTTTACTTTTATTTTACATATTTTAAGTTACAGACTTTTCTAATTGTTTAACACAAAATGGATTTGATGCAAAGAGTGAAATTCCTTAAAAATCGCGAATGATTGTCCTAAATGGGCACGACTAATGCTACTGCTTCTAGTTTCAGGATGGCGTCTAAAAAGTCAAAACTTTGAGATGAGAACGATTGGCAAGAAATCTTGGAGATGCATTTGCATTTTGGTGGAAATAAAATAATATGTGAAATGCGAAGGTAAGTCATTAAATAAGTCAGAAAAGATAAGAAAAAATAATTTACCATGATAATCACTTGGTAACAATTTTATTTTTCAACATAATCTCCACCAATGTTGTTGCACTTATCCCGTCGTTTTATCAGCCCCCCAATTCCAGCTGCATAAAATTCTTTGGGTTGCTGTCTCATCCACAGTACGACTTCGTGTTGAACGTCGTCATCTTCTCATCGTCATCGCCAGATGAAAATCGCTTTGGGCTAAGTGTGGGCTGTAAGGTGGATGCTGTAGCACTGACCAACCAGACTTAGCCCCAAGCGATTTCCATCTGTTTGGTCCACTAAAACAACACCTTGGAGGCAAACACATTGCAGATGATGACGACGTTCAACACGAAGTCCTACTGTGGATGAGACAGCAACCCAAAGAATTTTATGCAGCTGGAATTGGGGCGCTGATAAAGCGATGGAATAAGTGCATCAACATTGATGGAGATTATGTTGAAAAATAAAATTGTTTCCAAGTGATTATCAAGGTAAATTATTTTTTTCTTATCTTTTGTGACTTACTTAACGACTTACTCTCATATTTATATTTTTATATTGTAGGTGCTGACATTGTAGATTTTGTCAGTATAAGGTCACAAGCGCAAAATTGTTTCAAGGCCCCTCCTCTACCTAACTTTGTACATTTGCCGTCGGCATAGCACTGCGATGCACATCGAATATATTTTTAGGTCCCCGCAAGGTCTCGAGATACCAGGTGAACACCTCTACCACCTGTGTGAAAAACCGCCACTGCTTATGTAAGGCCTATAATAGCCGCATATAAGGAAGAGCTAAATAACTATAACAATAATGAATGAATAGCATTTTCTTTTTATTGCTACTTTTATGTTTTGAGCGAATTTGCTGAAAAAACTTAAAAACATATATAACAGCTTTTTTTCTAAATGTCTAACTCTATCGGTACGGGACCGTCCCATACGTCCCTTCAAGCAAAAGACGATAGCCGTCCGAATATCACTTTGAAATTTCCACCCCCTTTCGTTAAGTGTGATTGATTTCACACCCGCGGCGCGTGCTTTCTTCGTTAGAGTGGCTTGACCAGATGTGTTTAGGGGAGAGGGGAGTTCTCTTACAATTCGGACAATGCCAGCTGTCATTGTGGTTTTTGAGGGGGAAAGTGAATTTCCCTTATTTTTGATAGAGGAGCTCGGACGTTCCCGTATTTTGAGGTTCCTTATTTCAATGGCCTTAGGAATCGGAGGGTTAAGTCTTGCGCTTTAACCTGCGAAGGTAGTGAAGGTCTTCAGGTGTTTTCAATAGTACATGTAGCTAATTTGTAAATAAAATTTCGCACTCTTTTATATGGAATGTGGCGATCATAATATTCTTCATATAAATCAATTCTAAAACAGTTCATGGTAATAAGGTGAAATACGTACTTCTATAATCGAATGAAATAATCAAAAAATAAGAAAAGTTTTTAGATATTAAATATTATTATTATAATCCGATATAGTTAATCAAATAAGTTTTTGATGCTGTTCAGTAAATTGTTGCGAAATATTAATGTCTAATATTTCATAACATTTTCATAAATAATCACATGATTCAAGTGAATAATCTATTTTTTCTGTCTATAAACGTAACCGACTGGTTGTTAATATTTAATAATAGAGCTATAAATATTCACTTTTAATAAGTATTATCGGCATTGAAGAAAAGTTTCCGCTAATGGTTGTAGAAGGAAAAAGGAAGGAATTAATTACTCCTAAGAATTTAAATAACGTGATCAAAAATCTGCAAAGCGTACTTATGTAATCACTTTTACAAACTTACCAATGTTATCGTTAAACTATACACGCTTTTCCCAAATATTTATATGAAATACTTGTATTTTAATGAATGATGGTTTTAAATTTAAACGTCGAGAAGACGTACGCCAGAATCACTCTTAGAGTATATAAGTTGTTGGAGATAGGAATTTGAAAGAAACGAAAACAAAAACCATAATTAAAAGAACTTGTTTTAACTCGTATCTGTTTGATTTCTAAAGAAAAAGGGCTCAATGAAATGATTTCGCTTGAGTAATGATACGGAACATAGCAAGACATCATTTTTGCTTTAAAAATTTTAGAGAAAATAGCACGCAAATGGCCAATATTAGAAAATTGATCTCGATATGCATGATATTCTTTTTGTTCAATAATGCAATTAAAATTGATTTTCCTCATTTATAGATAAATTTAATTAGCAGATTTTCTTTTAAACTTCTTTGAAATTTTAAAATATATGTAAACAATAGAAATGCAATTTTTCTTATGATTATTGATCTCATTTATTTTCTGTTGATTCATATTTAAAACACTTATCATCAAAAAAGGTTGAAAGATTTTCAACACATATTTGAATTCTTACTTACTTAGTGTAACAGTTTGAAGAAAATATTGTGATATTCGTAACGAATAAAAAACATATATTTGTAGAATTATTAAAATATTTAAGGAAAAGAAATCAATTGGATAAAAAAAATCGTTTGGTCATAAAAGGAATTAATTTTAAAATATCGATTGGTTGAAAAAGAAATTAATTAAAAATATCGTTTGGCATTAATTCTTTTCTAAAGGTTATAAAAATAGTTTGGCAACGATGTATTGTCTTTTGCTAACGTTGCCTAGCAACGGAAAAGAATAATGAAATGAACTTGGAATTCGATGTCAGAGCGATGTAACGTTTGTGATGTAAGTGTATGTGTTTGTTTTACGTGTTTGTGCTGTGGAAAACGTCCAATAAATATATTATTTTTGATAAAGAAGGCTCCATGATTCTTCATGCTATGCTGAAATACATCACAATATGCTATTGGCATTAAAAAAATGTAGGGAACTGCATTAAAGACAAGAATAAAGAATAAGATTGCAGTGTTAAAGCACGAAAAAGGAATTTCGTTTCCATGGTAATCATGTTATAGTTTATGCGTTCTTTTTCCCAACTTGTAGTCATATTTTTAAGCTTATTCAAAATGAATCATGGGTTTTAAAAGGAAACCCGCTAATCTGAAATACATTTCTATCACTAAAATTTAAACCCATTACAAACTGTATTATCTTAAACAAATTTTATGGACATTTTGTGTAGGTGTAATACAAAACTGATTCTATAAGAAATAATGAGAATTATAAATTATAATGATTATTTTGAAAAGGCCTAATCACGGAAACAATACCTCGCAATTAATTATCCTAGCCTCAAAACAGAACAAGTGGTAATCTTCGATTGTTGCGTAAGCGTATCAATTCCATTTAAAGACCGTGTATTTATAGAACCCGGATTAAAAGAACTGTACTCGAAGATCCAAGTAATTTAACTCGAGAGTAACTATCCCACTGAGTCAACAACCTACCTACACCCGTAGGTGATGGTATTCCCTACATTGTTGTTACAAGGTACAGTATCCGCATATCCCAGACGAACACAAGAAAAAGAAACTGGATTTGATAAGAGATGTGTGTCATTTCTTTTCTCACAGTCATTTCACTCTTCTCCGTGATTTCTCCACGCCTCTAATACCAATCCCGCCTATGGCTATATCTTAAGTCAAATAGAGGAGGAAAACGATTTTCTTAAGAAAAAAAGAAGACAACCCCAAGAAATGAATGATCGGATATGCTTCGTGAAATTTAACCCTCTTAAATGTGAATTATTCACCCATTTTGGGAAGGTATGTTAATACCTTTCTGCTCCACGATGACAGATTTGGGAATCACTTGAAGATTGATTTTTATGGGATTAGGAGCGATTTTGCATGTATTGTTCGTTAAGTAGACAACTTCGAAAAATGGTGCCGATAAGTTGTTAAGTCCATTTAAGATGAATATCAAATGCTTTAACAGCTGATATTAGTGATATTTCGACTTTAATATGTTAAATTACGTGCTTAACAATTTTTTTCTGGAAATTTACAGTTCGGAGTTAGTTCTTATGTTAAGCGCTATTATAGATAACTAGAAAATAACCCGTCATGGCATGACGGGTGCAAATTACCTCGTCATTCGAGAATTTGACGTGTTTGAATAGATATATATGCGAGAGAAATGTTTAACATTGATTGAAAACAAATAAAATAAACATATGTTTTATGACGGGAAATATTTTTTTATTTACTTATTTCTTTATTCAAAAAACCTCTTCTTAAAGAACATTTCGTGTGAAGTATTTTTCGTTGTTTAACAATTTTATTATAATTCAATAACCATGAAATTCTCAGTTTGTCAAACGTAAGTCAAAAATTAAAATTTCAAATGAATTCTTTTTCGAAATTCTAATTAAAACAAATCACTTCTCTCCTTGTCAAACGTTTTCAAAAAATATCATCAAATTATATCATCACGATTGCAATAAATAATCAGATGCATCGTGGCGTCCGAACTATATCACGCGCATGATATACCACTGACGTAATTTACTACTTTCTATTAAAAACGGAAATTAATTTGAAATATATGATTAATATAATTTAAAATTTCTCGGGAAGTATTGATCATAGCGAGATAAATTTTATATCAATCGATAGCAAATTTTATTTCACTATTTTAAAGCTATTAAATTTGAAATTAGAACGACAATGACTCTTTTAAATTTAAAATGACTGAAATTTAAGTTCTCTAACAATGAAATAATGCTGTTTAAGGTCTCACAGTGCTATGGCTCGAGCTTTATTGTTGGTGACGTCAGAGCGTTACCGAGAGATCTGGGCTATTATATTAGTAATTCGGATATTTGAATTCCAGATTAGCCAATTAAGTTCTTACTAAATTTTTGCTATTAAAACTTAAGAATGGCAAGTTGTGTTATTGCTTTTTGTAGTGCTAAATATTTGATAATTGGTGTGACGCTGCAGTTGACAGTCTAATGGCTGTATTTTGCAGTTCTTATTTCATAACTGATATACCATGAATATAACATATATTGATTTTGACCGAGAATGAAAATGTTGGTTGGTAAGGGATGTCAATTCAAATATTATCTTTTCATAGGAATGATTCAAAATAACATTACATGTTCCCAGTAACCTGCACTATACTTACCAAGAATTGTATTCTTAATCCAACACTGGGAAGCAGAAAATGTTTCGGAATAAAATGTCGAATGTGTAAAGTGTTGTTATAGTAAAAGTTCGGCTATTGAAAACGCCCTAGAATTGAGTCTATGATTCCAAACGAAACAAGGTCTCGGCTTTGGGGCAGGAGGGTTCCAGGTTCGAAACCCGATTCCACTGAAGATCCGCTGTGTATGGGGCCTGTTGCACGCTAAATCATACGTAGTGGCCAATAGTCCTCCCGTTGGTGCGGTGCTTAAGTTTGGAGAGGAGGTGTCAGCTTAGGTGTCGTCCTCGACATCTGACCGTGGTTCAAAATTACGAGGTCCGTTCCAAAATAGCCCTCGTGTTGCTTCAAAACGAGACGTTAATATAATTAAACTAAACTCCAAACGAAACAAAATTTCACTAGTATGTGATATAAATGATTCGCTCTATGAAAACCGAAAAAGAAAAAGAAGAAAAAAGTTTAAATATTTGTCAATAAGTGGCGCTACGCGAATATTTGAGGTGATTTTTGAAGCTTTTTCTTCTTACTGAAGTAAAATTCAACAGTCCATGTCAATTTTTTTTATAGTTTATCTGCCGAAATTCATTTCTGAACTAAAGTCATTTTTAGATCAAAATACCGGTTTTATGGAAGACAGTGTACCACTTGACACTACTTTTTCTTGTTTCCATAGAGGGTATCATTCGTACTAGATTCTAGTGAATTTTTATTTCTTTTGGAATCGTAGAGCAGATTCTAGGGTCTTTTCAATAAGTGAACCTTAATTAAAGCAATCCTTCATTTTTAAATATTGATTAGCAACAAAAGTTTTCTGTAATGGCAAGAAGGAAGGTTGATCGCAGTCACGTGTTTGGTTTGGGACCATGACAGGTTCGAGACTCCATTCGATTAGAGATAACCCATATAATGGGCCTCGTCCACATATAATCTGAATCCTTGGGGCAATAGACCTCACACTGATATCGCATGAAAAATTGTGAAGAGCGAGATACCCCTCTCTACGCCCGAATAAATTATCAGGTGCTCAGCTTATAGCTTTAGCAAATCTTCAAAATAAAACTTAATTTAACAAATCAATTAATGAATCTATAACGGATTCGAGATTCCATTCGATTGGAGATGTCCCATATAATGGGCCTCGTCCACATATAATCTGAATCCTTGGGGCAATAGACCTCACACTGATATCGCGTGGAAATTGTAAAATCGAGATACCGGTTCAAATGTCACTCTCTATAGCCGAATAAATTCAAAATTTTCAGGTACGTCTCTTATAGCTTTATCAAATCTGCAAAATAAAGCTTAATTTTACAAATCAATTAATGAATTAATAAACGGTACAAAGGAATTGTAAGTACCTCTGAATTACTGAAGAGATAAAAATTGTAGTTGTATCGTTGTTTTTGTACCAAATATTATTGTTCCAGTTTTGAAAAGCCTTTCAGTTTCATTTTGAACAATTTCAATAACAATTCGAATAAAGCACTGATTTTTAGGGGATTAGCAGCGATTCAATTGTTTTTAGAAAACAGATAGAACGATGGCATTGTTCAGTTTCTAGGTTAGGTCTTCATGATTTTGCGAATTCTTTTCCGCAGCTGGTGAATCTGATATCAGATTCTTCATGGATCTTAAATCAGGGACTGAGCATGTTTCGTGCAAGTTAACACCTCCGAGTTAGGTACAGTTCTGCTCTTCCCGAAATGATTGATCCGAGTTTAAAAACAAGCTGGCTTGCTCTAAAAGATGCCCGTTTGCTCACTCTATTTTGAGAAAACAATCGGAAGAAAGTTTTCTGCAATTTTTATGCAATCTATATCATAGAAACGGAAACCAATGTACCTCGAAAAAAGAAAAAGACCGATAAGGACAAGAAGATGCAAAAATATTATGCAAAAAATTATAAACTGTTTTTTTTAATTTAAAACCCACACCGAACCAGCCTACCCGGAAGGGTGTAAGGCCTTTAGCAGACCGGTGGAAAAATACATAAGAAATATAAAAAGTCAATATGACACGACATACAAAAAAGCATCAAAAACACAGAACAGAACGTTGATTTCATCGGGGTTTTGGGGGATTTTCAGCAACAAAGGCTATTATCCCCTATTCATTCCAAAGTTCTTTTCAATCCGTAATCAAAAAAGAAATGAAAATTGCCATCAAAAGACGGGCTAAATTATTGCCGATCTGATTCGGTCAAGAGAAAAAAATGGCACCCTCCTCGAAAAGCCCTCATATTCTTTTTCAATAGAACGTTACAAACACTGCAGGAAAAGGGCCAACAAACAAAAGTAAATTAAGTAAGCCACAGCACACACACAAAAAAAGAAGAAAAACATTCAAATACGCCACAAATCGATAGTACACTTACGGGTCTATTCTGGTACGCCCAAGTCAGCACTGACGGTTGACTTTCAGGTATTAATAGGGTTGCCGTACATCCCGTATATACGGGACTATCGCCGTATTTCACTACTCAATCCGGTTTCCTCCCTAAACTCTGGATCATTATAATTTTAAAATGACTTGTTCCCAATTTTATAATTATGTGAAAGAAGAAAATGATATTATTAAGAAAGAAAAATCACCTTTAAAATATGACTGGGCTAAAAAGGATTAGCCTCGCATCTTTTTTATTATTAAGCTAATAAATACAGATAACATAAATAAAATTTGCATTTATTTTTGTAAATAGCACGATATATTTGTGTAAAACGATGCATAATACGTCGTAAAATTTGTGCAGGTGCGCCCGCTGGAAGTTTAAAGAGAACCATAAAATTATTCAATTTTGTTTGATTTTAATCACCAGACCTGGAGCCAACATTAAAAATATTCAAAAAGAGAAGCCCCCAGAGTGTATCCAAATGATTAATAATAGAAATTTAAATTAAAAGGAAAATAAATTAAACAAAACAAAAAGTAAACAATAATAATAATGAAAAATAATGAAAACAATAAACGTTTTTCGCGCGCAAACGCAGTAGCAAAAAGTAATTGCTTCAACAGAAATTTTTAAAAATACAACAAAAACTATAGAATAAAAAACCAAAGATTCTCTAATACTTAGAACACTTTAATTAGAAATTATTCAAAATGGAAAGGAACTAAATTATGTCCAAATGATTAAAACACAAGTAGAAGCTCAACACAATACACCAGCAAATTATAAAGTGTCATAAAAAATTGGATTTTAATTGATCCGATTGGTTTTGAAAGATGCTTGACAGCTTATATTCTAATAATAATTAGCAAAGATAATCTGTTAATGACCTGCGTTTTGTAATAAACCAGTAGTGGAAAATGAGATGAAACATTGTGAAACAGATGAAACTTCCATCTCGTGTTTTTAAAAACAAATTAACCCAGCTAAAAATCCAATTCTATGTTTAGAAACGTCCTCAGAATTGACTAGAGGAATCAAACTTTTCCGTGGTCATTTGCAGTTGTAGTTGTAATGGGAAATTTAAATTTCTCTTTTGTATTTAGTGACGCAAGTGTGTGTGTGGATATTTTGCGAAGGAAACCATAGGAAAATTTATGCGCAGTATTTTTAGACATTTAAAACTCCAAATAAAGATATTAAATTTAAAACTATATTCCAAATTCCTTTTAGAAATTATATTATGGTATAACGTCCCGGCCCCCCCCCCCTTTTAATAAAAAATTCTAACCTTTTTAAAGTTATTAATGCTACTATATATTAATCATATTAGAAGTTTCCTGTTTCAAAACATTTTTAGCGAAATTCTCTCTTTTTCGTATGATCAGCCATTCTATTAAAGGAAATGCAAATAGATATATAACTGGTTTGGAAAAGGTTTTATTTTTTATAAATATAAATCCTCTAAATTCTTAGCGCAATGTTTGGAATTCAATAAGACCATTTTATGATGAAATATTGAAACCTGGGAGGTTTCAATATTTCATTATTTTTTTGGATAACTTTGGATAAATAACAAATCTGTTAAACATTTTTTAATCCATTCAAAAACAGCTATATTTATTTTCTAATCTATACAATTCAATTTTTAAGATGAACAAGTAGATTTTGAGTTATTGTTGAATTTCAACTTTTATTTATCATAACAAATTCACTTAAATCAAAATAATTTTGAAAATGTTATAATGTTGAAGCGAAGAATTTTGAATCAAAATAAATCACTCTCCAAACTGCATATGTTATGATAAAATTTGGTTTAAAGGGATGTTTTATTTTACCACAGACCACCTCCTACTTTCCTCATTATGGAAATTTTTCTATAATATTTGTTTAAAAATTTGTTATTTTTGTAAAGCAGTACAGTCACCTCCTTTAAAAATTCCAATTAAAAATATATAAACCATTTTACACTGAGGTATAGTCTACAAAGTTTATAAAAACATCTAAAATAACAAAAAACTTTCCTTTTGATTACTGATATGATCTATCTGTTCTAAGATTTGTCATAAATCTTTAACAAATAATAATAAGTTAATACATTGAATGTTTATATATATTTAAGCATAACAAATTTAGACACGAGTTGTTGCAAATAACCTATTCCGAGTGCTTAAACCGGCTTCAAAAAATAAAAATTACGGTTTCTATGAAGAACATATCAGTTAGAAAAATATAACTAGTTTAGCGAGGAATTGTTGAGGTTTTCTGAACCTAAACAATATTCAGCAGATTACAAGTGCAATGAGTAAACTGTTATGATGTGTATTTTATATTTCAAATATGTATTTTTTAGTTTCCATGCAGAATATCTACAATTAACGTATTCTTTTTTCACATTCTTCAATCAGTCTTAAAAATTTTCATTCCCTCAACTTTTAAGAAAAGCGGGAAAAAACAGAAAAATAAAAAAAGAGATAATAATTATTAAGAAGAGAATATAAACTAACTTTTTCGCAAAAGTTAAAATTCAAGCAACGAATATTCATCGTACGCTTATATCTTTCCAAAACAATAAACACGGTCAAAGCCACGTTGTGTTTAAAAATAGGGTGAAATAATCCTCCAGCTAAATGAAAACTCGTTCCGCTCCATATTATATAAGAAGAGAAATCCTCATTTTTTTACGTCGAACTTTGAAAACAACAACTAATGATAAAAGCTCTTCGTTCATTTCATCCTCTAACAGACTTGAATAAACATAGTTTTCGCTCTTAATTAAATGTTTCTGTTATCATAAAAGAATCTTCGTAGCGGGTATAATTTCTTTATTACCATTGAAAATATGTTTTGTGTGTTGAAGGAAAAAGATAATAGTAAAAACATATTTAAATTCAATGCTCTGAAAGGCCTACAGGAAAGCAATAAAGCGCTTTTGTACTCATTTCGACTTTGAAAACACACGTGAGATGATCGTAAAATTTCAGTTCGCAGCAGACGATTTTTGACTCAATATTTTCTTTATGAGAATGTCAACACCTGCTCTAAAAACAATTAATTATTGACTTAGAAGCTAATTTGTTTTCACAATCCAAACGTCTGCTCTAAAACTGAAAACCAGTTACTCATTTTAAACCTAATTTTTATAATGCCTCGTTATCGGAAATTTATTATTTTATCCAAAGAAAAATTAAAATCATAAAAAAGCCTATTTTAAACAGAATCAGTTTTCATAACTTAACTAATCAGAAATTGTTTGCAAGTACGCTGGAAATTTCTGATATGTTTTCAATAATCATACTTTAACCTAATAGTTGACTGTCTGACTTAGGATTTGAAGAATGATAATTTAAATTAGAATAATAATTATTTAAAAAATCATTATCACTCCTTTTTAATGCTTAAAATTTCTTAACTTTAAGTATTTTGCGATACTCTAGTCATCATTCATAAACATAGAGTTATTTGTAAAATACAGACTGCTTTTCTAAAACAGAGTTAACTACGATTAAATATAATTTATATATCATGCGTTATTAAAACTACATTTATTTTAAGCAAATAGTTTAATATTATTAGCGAAAAGGAGACAAGCATTTTTTTCATAAACTCAATTTTACCTCTAAGTATTTATAATGACGTTTCATGTCTTCACGATTTAGAAGTTATTTAAAAAAAAACTTAAAATTATTTAATAATTAAATTAGTAATTAAAAATATTTAGCAGTGAAATACTAGTAAGTAAATACTCCTATTAACGACAGAATAGTTTAAAGCCAATGAAAGTATGTTTTCTGTTCAGTATAAAAATATTTTCTACATTGACCCACTAAGCTTACGTCCAATTATTCATAATATTCTTTACACAAAATGTGCAAAAATAATAGATAGCCAACTATTTCCCCATTTATTAGTTTCGAATTTAGTTGTCTTTTTTTCTGTGTGGTAGAAGCTTCGAACTTAATAAACTTGTCGAAATTAATAGAAGAAAGTAATCGATCAGTAAAATATGCAATATTTTAAGGCAAAAACAGGAGATAACATTAAATATTTTTAACCAAATCAGGACCTGAATGAGGAAAAGGGTTTCCCCAAATATAAGAAACCTTTTAAGTACTTTTAACAGAACTTTCTTTATCTGCATTTTGCTTTTATCTGAACATAAAATTCTATTACCTATCTTGAATTTTATGCTGCAGTCTGTTAAAGCCGATAATAAATGATTTCAACCTAGTGAACGATTAAATCGACTATTTTCACAAAATATGTAACCTAGTTCAGATAAATGGTTTAGAGGAACTTAAGGTCATATATCGGAAATGGATGAAAATCTCGACCCCATTCCTGAGTTTAACCGGGCGCCTAGAATGCCCTAACATCTGTGATCCACTTGGAGAGAAATGACCAACGGAATTAAGCTTCGGGTAAACTGAGCTTTCGGCCAATCGCTGGAAATTGAATTTTGTGATAAAAATAGATCGACAATTGCTCCAATTATTTTTATACGACCCTCGAGCTAAACAATGATCTGATTTATAATTATTTTTAAGAAAGTAAGGGAGTGACTTTTGGAACATTACTCAATGATGCTATCTATTAAACGGTAAATAAATAGATGGACTTGTAATTGCTCTAAAAGAGAATTCTCAACATTAATGCTGCTGTTTGTTAACCCTGTAATGGAATATAGGTCATTTTGACCGCTAAGTCGATCAAGCTTCTTCACACGATAAAGAAATTTTATTCCCAATAAAACACTACGTTTTTCTCTTAAACATGTTGTAATAAATTTTAACACGATAATATTTATAGGCTAACATACTGTGTGTAAATTCCAACTTGCGTGCTACCATATGCCTAATCCAAAAGTGGTTCAAAACGCTCCTACAGGGCAGAAACTTGGACAAAAGGCTACCAAATTTGGTAGCCTTTTGGGGTCGTACTGTACGATCAACGGTTATTGCTTCTTGGGTAATATACTATTCAAAAGCAAGGGTTCTTCAAAATTTTAATGAGGTTTTTAATTAAAAATTAAGGGAAATATTAACGTTTTTCGTCAATGCATTCGGAGCATATTATTGTGTGAAAATAGTTGTTAATTCTATTGTTGTACAACTTTCTGTCTAATTCAATAATTTAAAAAAAGTATTTTAAGTATATTTTTCAACAATAATTTTCTTTGTTTTAATTACTGCATTTATACCCAAGTCCATTGCAACCATATTAAATACATATTTTGTGTGATTTTGTTGCTATAAAATTATGAGTAAAGTTTTGAAAAATAATTTAAAGACAGGCGAAGCAATCCTAGAACATTATCAAACCGCGATGTTTCGAACTAAAGACTATTAATTTAATTAAATATAAGTAATATCCTGAAGTATCCCATTCCGTTGATCGTACAGTACGACCCCATCTCCCAATGAAAAAAGAAAATCGTGATTATTATGGGTGTCCTTTATAAATGAGTATCCGCGGATATTCCCAGCAATGGTTTAATTAAGGTAAACAAATTATCACATAGGGCACATTTTAGATAAGTAGCAACATTGGGAAACTGAAGTGCAGAATTTCGGAGTGTTGAACAATAAATGTTATGCAGCAAAATCAGTTTAGTAAAGCAGAAACACATTGATTATAAGATTACGTCAATATTCTAAGATAGAATGATTATTGCCATCTATATATTTAAAATAATTTGGTAAAAAAAACCTTCACCAAGCCCGCCAGCCTCAACCACTTGACCGATTTCCACAATCGTTTTTTCATTTTAAAGGTTATGGCGTCTAGACCTGTTTTCAAGGGTCGTTTGGCCCCCACCACCACCCATTTTCGAACGAAATCGGAAAAACACTTCTCTGTCTCTTGTAGAAATCCCCAGCCCCACCCATCCGACGGATTTCGACATTTTTTTTTTCATTGAAAAGGTAATGATGTCTAGGGCCGCCTGCCCCCACCAACCCCATTTTGGAACGAAATCGAAAAAATATTTTTCCACCATACATTCTCCACATGTGTTTACTATTTCGTTCGAAAATGGGGTGTGGGGAGGAGACCCTCGATGACATATCTAGATTTCATATGAAATAAAATTTGTCGAAATAGGTTATGTGGTTGCGGCTAGGGGATTTCTACTAGATTTACCCATAGACAATGCACAGAGGAGATGTGTAATAATGATTTCGTTCGCAAATGGATGGTGGTGGGGTCAGACGACCCTTGATGATATATCTAGACATTATAACCTTTCAAATAAAAAACAAACTGTCGAAATCCGTCGAGTGGTTGGAGCTGGAGACTGTCTGAAGGTTTTACCATATTAATTTAAAAATATAGATTCCAACAGTTGAATCAAAATGCAGTGTCAAAAAATGCAGTGTAAAATACTTATTGTAGGTGATGGAAACTGTTTATTTAGAACGATATAATTCTGTATTGATGGATCTGAAGAATTTCTTGCCGAAATTCGTGAGAAAATTACACAAAACGTTACAACTAGATGAGGTTTATTGAAAGATTTTACATTTTAAAGGAATCTGTTGTCTACAAAGAATATGAAATCTACTATGGTTTTATGGTCTGTTCCACTGATCTTCATGCAGTATTTAAAACTGAAAAAGTAGTGGCTGAGAACCTCGAAGCAGCCAGGCGGCAAGGACAGTGCTGAGCAAAGTGGGCTCTGGCTGCGAACCCGCCCGGAGGGTGGCGAGAGCGGTTAGTTTTACGAATCTATTTTGGTACCCCTTGGGTTGAGAGCGTCACTTTTTTCCACCACGTTAACAGCAGGAAAGTAGTCTTTCAACCCAACCGGGGGCACCAAGATAGACCTGACAAACTAATAAGAAACCAGTTTGAGTGTAAGGAACTCTAAATAAAATTGTATTCTTTTTCTCTCTTAGGACGAAATTGAAAATATATTTATTTAATTCTTATGCTCCTTCGCTGTGTTCATTAAATGAATGAACAAAAGTTTGAAAGTAGATAATTTATGGAGAAATAAAGCATTCTAAGATCTGGTTGCTCCGAATTACTTTATGACATTTCATAACCATTTCACAAATCTTGGTAAACATCATGTAGCTTCAAAATCTGCACATTTATACAATCAGAGTGGAGTTTCTCTATAACGAAATCGCTTGGTTCCAATTGAAAAATTCGTTATACGGAGATTAGAGATTTTTGCAGTTATTTAAGTAAATGTTCCAAACTTTTCAATAGGTCCGATAAATTCAAATGTATTTAATTATGATTTTCAATTGAAAATGGAGTAATATATATATAAATTAGTAGGATGGAGTAATATATTATAAATTTGTTAAAATTATACTAATTTTTATTGCATAAGTAAAATGCTCAAAAGTGAAAACAATTCACCAATTTAGAGAATAATATGTACGAGTATGTACTTACGTTTATTTTACTTGAAAAATTCCGTTATTTTACATTGCTTTGCATTTCGTGATGTTAAATTTTCACATTTTAAGAGTGAGTGGTTCCAGAAACAGGCACGTGTAAGAGAATTGGTTGCACATAAACTATCAACTTTCTTCAAAAATGACATTAATCGAAAAGATAAACCTCTGAAAGAATTCGTTATAGGGAGACAACCACTTCGTTATATGGAGAATATTTTGAATGTTATTTAACATTCCGATTAAAAATTTCGTTATAGGGAGAAATTCGTTGTAGAGAGACTTCGTTGTATGGAGACTCTACTGTATATTCTTTGAAAAAAAATTGCATCGAAATATATTATTTTTAAGGGAATTCCAAATAGGCTAACATATCGGGAAACAGGTGTACTTGAACTTTGAGTATTGCACACATCTGTTCAGATCGTGATGTCATAGTAATTTCAAGCAAATATATGGAATACAGCTGAATTTTACGATTCTAACATTTCTTTCTTTCTTTCTCAAAGAGAATAAAAGCTTCTTTGTTGAAACGCGTTTTTTAATATAGAAATCGGTGTTCGGCCTTGGCGTTTTTGAATCCCTCCGGCGTTTCTGAAAGAAGGTCAGGCAACATCGAAGATTTGACAGCCGGTCGGTACCATGCGGTTACTGATGAAAGGACGATAAGAACTGATTGTTTTCAAGAAAAGTGGTAATTAAGGCTGAGAAGTTTCTTTTTGCCTTTTCCGAAAGAAATAGAACAAACGGAATTTTATTTTTACCTCAAGAGCTCTGTTCTCAAAAATTATTCTTAAAAGTGAAAGTAGATTTCAACTAATTTAAGTTATTTTGTTATTTAATTACAAAAATAAACACCAGATTTTCTTTTATTTCTTGTAAAATCTACTTTTTTTCAAATATTAGAAGGCTATTGTTTTTCTTTCTATAAACGCCAAAATTTGTATCGAAATAAAATCTTTTATAGTTTTTGTTTTTAAATATTGCTCTACTTAGTGCTTATATTAGTATGTAGTAGTATGCGTTTTTATTTTTTCTAAATGGAAATGAAAGGTTGGCAAAATTTGTTGAACAAATAATTGAAAAACTGGGAAACTGAGAAAAAAGATGTTCAAATTTTGGTTTAAATAGGTTACTGTAACTACCAGTTTAAATTTTATTATTAATTCCTTATAAATTTCCTTGCGATTTTCTATAAATAAGATGTATTTTTCTTTAAATTTTCTTT
>BGPR01002019.1:190045-202077 GCA_013235015.1 Araneus ventricosus
ATGAAGAAGAATAAAAATAGTTGAATCTGAGAGTTAGAAAAAATTGAAACATTCAATTTAAAGATATAAATGCAACTGACAATATTTTCAGGTTTTCGTCACAATTGTCACTTCTTGTGAAGACACTATAATTTATTCATTATAAAATGAAGAAGAATAAAAATAGTTGAATCTGAGAGTTAGAAAAAATGAAAACATTCAATTTAAAGATATGAATGCAACTGGCAATTTTTTCAGGTTTTCGTCACAATTGTCACTTCTTGTGAAGACACTTTAATTTATTCAAGTGTTTGGATAAAATAAGGGAATTTTGAATAAAGTTTACACAAATAATAAGATAATTAACTTATGAAGTTTCTTTAAAATTTTTTCACAAATTATGCAAGAACCTTCCACTGCATGGTATTCTATTTTTCTACTATAACTGTATAAATCTCTAGAAATTATATTGAGAAATAAAAGAACAATAATTTGAAGAATTAAAAAGTGCATTAAATAGGCCTATTTATTAATTTTATAGCTCATCTCTATTCTGTACAATAAAGTACGACTGCTATATCTCAGCAATGCGAAACAAAACGCTATGCTTAAATTCGAATATATGAGATCTGATGAATTTTATTTTTACATATATGTATGTGTGAATAAAATAAGTTAATTTGAAATTGTAATATCTTTCGCTTTAGTAAGATTAATTAAAGATTTTTTTTTCATTTTCCCAAAAATAATTTTTATGTTATATAGATCGTTCGCATAAAAAATAAAATTAAAAATGAATCTGTATTAAATTTAATAAAATGATTCATATATCTTGAAAAATTTTAAGATTAATCAATATTCTGGGCAGAATGAATTTTGTTGCCTTCTTGTGTATTTAACTGTTTAAATTAGGTATTCATAAGGCTATTTTTAAAGACTAAACAAACATTTATGAAATGATTAAAAACAAATTGCATTCACCAACTTATCGTAACTTTGTTCCGCTGTACTAGTTTTTTTAAAATCAAAATTCAAAGCAAGATAACATTTGGCTGTTGCCATTCCTCTGAAAACATATCTTCTTATAATAATAAATAAATACCAGCCAGGCTTTTGTCAGGCATTAAAAAAATGTGCTTACATTTTAATTGCCATATTTTGGTCAATTTGTTTTACATTCTATGTTTAATTAATATTTAGATGGTGGGTAATTTCCTTCAAATCACTGGTTTGGAGTCTTTCGAAGATTTAACGCATTTTCACTTTGTAAAACAATGCAATGTTTAAAATTCAATGTATCAATTTCCAGATTGTTTTTAGAGAAATTACTTTCGAATTTTCTTTTACCGAAGATTTATTTAACAAAGTAAATGTAAACAAGAGACTAGTTCATTCTCAGTTTTATTTAATTTGAATGTAGCGTTTTTTATGAATTTCAAAATCTGCATGGAAAATATCAGTACAATTTTAGTTTAAAAAAACTGCTTAGTTCTTAACAATTTGTAAACAAAAAGTAGCGTTGAAATAAATTAAATATTCCTGAGGCACGAAATCAACCTAGGTAATGATTCTCTTAAGAACATTTTATATTTTAGAATTTGTTTATTTATTTGTTTTTAACGCAAAGTTATCTCTTTGAAATTTTTGTACAAGCAAGAGTTGGTCGTTCACCGATTATAAAAGTTTTTTATTTTTCCTGAATATTAAAGTGGAATATTTTAAAAACATCGATATGTTATCGAAAAAGAAAACTAGGGTTAATGCCATTTCTTCTATGTTTTTCTTTTAATCATTAACGCGAATTTATTCATTTATTTTTAAATTTATTGACACGATTACCAGATTATTCAAGAATTAAGAAAAAAAATTGTGCTTTAATTAAAAAATGAAATTAAAGCCCAATATCATTTCCCTTATTTTCAGAGCGTCTTATAATTTAAATTACTGTTTGAATTATTTGCTTTATAAAAAAGAATTTATTTATAAGAAATCAATCGATTTAAAAGACGAGGATAATCTGACAACTGGAGGCAAATAATAAATTTTAATTTTGTCCTAGATTTTTAAGGTGGGAACTTTAATCGGAGCAAGTACTGACACATATCATTTGATTGCTAATGGAAAAATTCCGATAGATGAGGAAAATTAGGAAAACGTTTAATGATGTTCCAATAATTTGTGATGTGAATAACAAAATTACTCTCACCTAGTTTAATAGCAAAAGATAACAGAGAAGAGTAACTGACCGGGACGTGTCTCAGATATGATGCTTGTACGGGTTAAATAGCGATCATGAATATCTGGGTACGATCTCAAATTCATTTCATTATCTTAGCAACCGGAACTCTACAAAAGCTCGATAACATGTAATTAATATTTAAGTGATTTAAAGAAGGTTAATGATTAAAAAGAATGATGATGACAGAAATGAAAGTTGTTACAAAACTTAGACATGGATTGGACATCTTGAATAATTAACCTTGAATTGTTTTAATGAACTTTCCGCATTATACGTCTTCAACAAAAGTTTGATCGCGTCATTTACTGAATCCAATGTCAGAATGCTTTTAATGAGTCAGCAATTAATTCTGACAAATTGATTCTTTTCTTTGAGTGAAGAGTATGACAAGATCCTAATTTCAGCATTTCTTATATCTGCCTTTTAGAAATATGAAAAACACAGGATGTCTTGGCTAAAATTTAATTGCTTAAATTATTGAACAACTCATTAGAATGCAATTGTCTGGTCCTACGTGGATTGGAATCCACGTCAAGATTTTAGTCTGCTCCTACGTGGATTGGAATCCCCTTCAAGATTTTAGTCTGCTCCTACGTGGATTGGAATCCCCTTCAAGATTTTTTTGGTTATAGGCAGTTCAGCCGCGCATGCGTACAATAGACAGAAATCGGCGATAAAACGAAGATGGTGGAACGCACAGTTATGGGACACTTTATGCTGGGAAAACTTTGCTGTTCCACAAGATTCCAAATGTTCCAACAGGACAGCTCTCTACTGCACCATTATAAAGATGTTATCACGTTTTTGAATGACATATACCTAGGACGTTGGATCGGGATAGGGGCTCGATTGCCTGGCCACCAATGTCCATAGATTTAAGTTCATTGGACTTTTTAATCAAGGGGTTTATTAACCCGAGAAACTGCGCGCATCCTTAGCAAACGCTAAGACGCGCGAGGGGTCATAGAATGACCCCAAACTGAAATTCAACCCTACGCGATTAAAAACATTATATTTTCAGTTGGAAGAATAACGCTTTTGACTTTTAGACATTAAGAATACAGTGCTTAATAAAAATTTTAATCCACTCCATTATTATCCCCTAATAAAGCACGGATTTCTAGAAGGTCCGTTTTCCGTGCATCGCTTTTCCGTGAAAAGTTTGGTGCGCATTTCTCGATAAATATATTTGTTCACTCTTCAGTTTAACTGTATCATGTTATCGTTGATGAATAACTCCCAACTCTTCACAGGGCTTGTCACATCTTTCGCTGGTCCTTTTGTTCTAGGTAAGCGCAACACAATATTATGACAACGATTATGAATATTCTGTCTACATTTTGTTTCTCTCAACTGTATGCCATCTTTTTATGAAAACCATTCCAACTTATTCACTTCTTCATTTCCAGAATCTCCGTCCTCTTCCGATTCCGTACCATGTTCGCTGAAACTTTCATGAAAAATTCACTTTACAAACATCTTTAGATCCATTGTCTTCACTGTCAAAGTCTGGGTCTTATCAGTTTCAATTTCAGCAAGGAGTTTACGTAAACGCTAAATTTCTTTTTCGTATGGAGTCGGCATTGTGAGAAACAAATAAATATTTCAATTCGGCAAGGAAAACAACGAGCTGACCGCATGAGCCGCGTGAAATAACTAGTCTGTGGAACAAAAGGAAGGACGCGCGGGATCATTGCATAACCCCAGTAACTGATAAAACGTGTATTAGGGACGAAAAATTCCGAAAATACTTTCAAAATACTCAGAAAAGGCAGATGGGGGTGACTAACTCAGCTACTGATAAGAAAGAAATGAACAGGTGGCTAGTTTTCTAGGAATCGGAGTTTTCCGAGGGCTTGGGGTCATAAAATGACCCCCGCGCGTCCTCCCGGGCTCCCGAAAAAACATATAGACAATGGACGGTGAAGAAGTGTTTTCGATTTCGTTCAAAAATGAGGAGTGGTGGGGCAGGCGACCCTTCATTGCAAACATAGACGTCATAAGCTTTCATAAAAAATGTCGAAATCCGTTGAGTGGTTGTTGCTGTCGAACTGTCTAAAGGTTTTTCCCCATAGAAGAATGTAGAATAGAAAAGTTTCTTTTCGATTTCGTTTGAAAATGGTGGGTGGGGGCAGGCGACTTTTGATGACATATATAGGTGTCATAAGCTTTGATATTAATAAAAATTATCTTAATCTGTCGAGTGGTTGGGGCAGACGAACTGTCTGAAGGTTTTACCATATGGATAAACCTTGTAGAAATCCCCTAGCCCCAACCACCAGACCGATTTCGACAAATTTTATTTCATATGAAATCTTATGACGTCTAGATATGCCATAAAGGGTCTCCTGCCCCCCCCCCCATTTTTGAACGAAATCGTAAAAACATATATACGATGGACGGTGGAGAAGTGTTTTTCCGATTTCGTTCAAAAAGAAGGAGTGGTTGCAGGCGACCCTTCATTGCAAATCTAGACGTCATAAGCTTTCATATAAAATAAAAATTGTCGAAATGAGTCAGGTGGTTTGGGCTGGGGGATTTCTACAAGGTTTTCCCCCCATAGACAATGTACAGTGGGAAAGTGTTCTTTCGATTTTGTTCAAAATAGGGGTTGGTGGGGGGCAGGCAACCTTTGATGAAATATCTAGACGTCGCGAGCTTCTATATGAAAAAAAAATGTCGAAATCGGTCGAGTGGTTGAGGCTAGCGGACTCGGTGAAGGTCTTTTCTTTTAAATATAAAGATCGACTATTTAATTAATCAATTTATTAAAACATTATTTCGTTATCCTCGTGAATAATTCTGCCGCTATATTTAATAAAGAATATTTCTATTTAGTACACAAACTCAAGGTTATGTTCACATAAATAATTTTATTTCATCCTCTGCGCGAGACTACTGACACATATGACTCGAATTTTAATGACAAACTCTTACTGACAATATTATGCAAATGCTGACATTATTATTTATACGAAGATGATACTTAGAAGTTATGAGTTATCATCAGCCTCATTCACTTCCACTTTTTATACGGTAAACAAGTTCATATACCTGGCTTTACTCCGAGTTAAAATGTTTTCGTGTTTAATATTTCAATGTAAAAATTACTATTGAATAAATATTATAATACACAAATTCCTTTTCCTGATCTGAAACGTTTTTAATTAAAATGAGAATATCAATTAAAACAGACGACTTTTAAAAACACCGTTTTCTCCATACATTATTATTTGTTATATAGGTACTTCAAATTTTGTTAACAATTACAGAAGTAAAAGAAAGGTTTTAAAGAATATTTTGAAACAAATAAATTAACTAATTAATTATTCATTAATTTAAAGCATGAAAATAAATCAATAGTTGGTCCCGATATCAATAATGATATTTCACCAGTTTGATTCCCTTTAATAACCAAACACTAAAAATTTTCTCATCAGTATTAAAATCATGTACCATACATATATTTTACACGAATTAACTTTCTAAGCTTTGTTTCAAAAACATTCTGCACTATTTTCCTTGGAATTTCTGTTCAGACGTTCTTTATGTTTCAAACCTTCAGGTGTTTTCATTTATGAGTCTTTACGAAACTTCGAGACAACTGGAAAAGAATGTTGTAACTGGTGGGTTACCCATAAAATTCGATACATACGTTAAACCGAAGTTTGACTTCAGGAAATAGGCGTTAAAGGCAAAACGTTAACGAGAAACCTAGGAAAAGTATTGACCTTCGCTCTGAATTAGAAAATGAATCTTCTTGCGAACTAGAGCGCAAAACGGAACTTCTCACATGGCGAGACACTTTTGTGATTTTCAAAAGTCGCTCCACAATAAAAGAGCCGTTGTTATCTTCTTTCCGTACTTCCAGGTAACTGATGAACAACCTGACATCGGTCGCCTTTCATCAAGCTGTTGAAAAGTTACAAGTTTGACATATCTTTGATTGCGACACCCTTCAACAGCAACTGAAGAAAAACGACGGACTTAATTGGTTTTGGTAGGAAATGTTTGAAGACGCGAATGTTCTTCCCTGGAACAAGAAGGAGAAGACGTGTTTGTCGATAATTTAGGTGTCACTATAATGTTTATCTCCTTGTTTGATGTGATTTAATTGTGTCCCTAAAGTAATTGTCTCTACAATTTATTTAAAAAGTATTTTCCTTTTTTTCGCCAATTGCTCATGTATATGATTTGAAAGGGAATTATCTAAAAATAGAGTCTTTCAATTGTTTTTTCCTAAGTATACAAGAATAATTTTTAATGTACTTGAAAAGGAAAGTCATTTAATCGTCCATTTCATAAACGTACATACACAGTATTCTTTTTTAAACACATTACAGCGATTGTGTAGAAATAGTGACAACCAAGCTAATTTCGGAATATTGCTGTGCGTAAGTTATCAAAGTGAGCATTTTGCTGAGTAGAAACGATTCAACTGGTCAATTTTAAACTATCAGAAGCTCGTATTTTCATCTGATGAATCGGGCTTATGAACGCATTTGAAAAAAAATTATATTCTTAGATTACTCTATTGCTTAATGAATTTATGATAAATATGAATTATGATTTACCAAAAAGATTTGTGGTAAAATAAGTTGATATTGAATTTTAAATCGACATCAAATCGGGAAAATAATGATACTTGAGATCTAAGAAATTTAAGATATAGTAATGTCAATTGACGACCACAAATATTTTGATAACGGGTATCAAAGATTTTGTGACTTTTTCAAAGCAATTGTGGGCCCCAAAGTTTCAAACTTTGTTAGCGATGTCGATTGAATACTTTTAATACTAACGGTATTAATCTAAAAATGATGTACGTCTCCAATAAAGCCGTATCATATTTTAACTCCAGGATTAAAAATACATACAACTCTTCTCTATTCTCTGCACTATCCACACAGTAAACGAATAACAATAATATTTGGAATTCTGATGCATTCAAATCTATATGTCGGATAAAGAACTTTGCCTGTTCTTATGTGAAGTATGAGAAACATCTTCTGTTCGTATACCTTAAAAGTGGTTAATATGATATAAAATAATATTTAAAAAATCGACGGGAGACTGTCTCTGAGATACAGGATTGAGGGGCGAAAACTTACTTATCTTACTCAACTGTGACTTTCTGTGAATAAAGTAGCTCTATGTGACTATTGACTCTAAAGTGACTATTAGTCTAGTGTGACTATGTAAAATTCTTCGTGATTTTCACCAACTTTGCGACTAAACTGCGACTAATCCGTAATTACAAGTTCTAAAATTATTTTTGCAATCTTCAATGTCTACCTTTCTCTGTTAAATGGAACTGAAACCAACTCTCTATGTTATTTGGTTGAGGAGCTATAAGCATTTAACTGTAGCGCGAAATTCGCCGTCATTCAACAATTCTTGAGTAATATTTCGCGCTATCAATGAATGAATTGCCTTAGTCTGAATGCGCGCGCACATCGGTCGCTGTGACGTCATCAAAATTCTTCGGGATTTTCATCAAGTTTGCAGCTCGATTGTGACTAAACCGTGATTCCAAATTCTAAAATTCTTTTTGCAATCTTCAATGTCCACCTTTCTTTGCTAAATGAAACTAAAACTAACTCCCTATGTTATTTGGTTGCGGAGCTATACGCGTTTAAAAATGCCACGAAAAAGCGTCATAATTTTGTCCTTTCCCGACACACTATTAGACCACTATGGAGAGACGTAACTCTACGTCAAAAGTAATATCTTATGATATGCATGAAGAAAATATCTTATTAAATTTTACTCATGGATTGATTTTATTTCAGCAAGACAAATCGGCACTCAGGCGACTACTGTCTTAACCAAAGTGAGTGTTCTCCCCGTCGATTTTCCTCTTATACTAACTCAATATGGCCCGGTCTGCGTCAAAGTGTTTTTCAAGCGTCGTAGCTCAGTCAATAGTCTTCAAAACTGAATGCAAATGCGATGTTACGACTACATGCTAAATTTCATTTATCTAATTTGCTGCGCTTTTTAGTTATCTTATTCGGAAACCAACGGACGGACAGATCGACAGACGGTCAATCCTCTGAAGGATTTTACTTAAAATTTCATGCACGTCTACAATTCTGGTAATAAAACTATATGCCGAATTTTACCTATCTAGCTCAGTGCGTTAACACTCTGACTCCTAAGCCGGCCTTAACCGGCCATGCTACTTCTATACTAGTGGGGCGGATTTCGGCCGGTTGCTGTTCCGAAAGGGGGAGAAGGCAGTTGGGCGAGTTGGGCTTGGGGTAGAGATAAGAGATGAAAGGCCTTCCATTCACATCTTCCACCACCCGTAGTGAGGAGAAAAGGGGGAACGGAACGGACGAATCCATTCCACAGATCAATTAGTAAGCAAACTTCCGTATACAACTGTACTCAGATTTTGAGAACTATTTGTAGTCAGAGGGGTAATGAGTTATAGTTTTCACATCCACGCGGTCAGAAGGACAGACAGATTTCCACATGACGGATTTCGACAAGACATCTCGGTTCTAGTATGAAGATCGCTCATTAAATTTCATCTTTTAAGCTAGTTCATGTTTGTGGGTAATCTTATTCACAAATGGAGAAACCAACAGACAGAGATAATTCCCCAATTTTATTTTCTTCAGGGAGATCTAAAACGTGGAGATTCATTCGGTTCTCAAGGTCGAATTTTTTGACGATCACAATACTTTCTTCCTCTATACTTCGTTCATGAAACAGTAGAACGGGGAAAGAAGCGAATTCCTAATTTGTTACAAGATGCGATACTTTAAGCTTTTGAAGAATTTTTTTTTTCATTTCTTAATATAAACAAATATCAAAATAATGAATGAATGTATCAAACTAAATAATATTTCTCAATCATGTGGAGTTTTAGACGGAAAAATAAGCATTCATATTCATATTTTCTACCTGTATCTAATCTAGCCAATGAAAACAGAAATAATATTACAATAAAAATCATCTACAGTGTAAATATGGGGTTAAAATATGGAAATAACTTTTAATAAAGTGGCATATGAACCAACAGTGGTAAGACGTTTTAATTAATCAACTTTTATATTGATCTTAAAAGATTTTGCAGTGGTACAAACACGTTTCAAGCTTTGATGCAAAACAATTCGTATCAAGACAAGATTCCATGATTTTCCGACCCTGAAACTATAATTACTACTACTAATCTGAGATGTTAAGTAAATCATGCCGTTCTAACTCTACAATAATCTGAGATGTTAAGCAACTCATGCCGTTCTAACTCTACAATAATCTGAGATGTTAAGTAACTCATGACGTTTCCTGGAAATCCTAAATCGCGCATGTGTCTCTACTGCTTAACTTGAGTGAATATGTGAGTTCTTAATTTCATTGTTCCCAGATAGCAATGGAGCTCAGATCGGAATGATAAGATTTGCATGAAGGTGAAGATTTAACGACCCAAGACGATATATGGATCTAATTCTGCATTCAGAAAGAAGATTATTAGAGCTTGATTGACTGGCGGTATATAATTTTCCATGTTTCAGATATCTTTAACTGTCAATGAATCTTCGGTTTGTGCACTTGGAATTCAGTTTTTTATATTGTATTTAAAATTATATCGAAAAATTTCTGACACAATATTATATTAAAACAAACCTTGTAACCCATTTTTTTAACCCATAGAATGGGCGCAATATTTAAGAGAATAATAGCGAGAATAAAATAATATATTGTATTTATACTAAATATTTCAAGTTTAATTGTTGTCGGTATAAATAATTAGAATTCACAAAGTTTCAAGTGAATTTGGATAAAAAAAAAAGCAAAGAAATTAGCTTCAACAGTTCTAGTTGGCCGTTTGAGAAAACATAAATAACTTGATGAATTTAGTTTTAAAATAATATCAGTTACGATTTATATTCCTTTACTGACCTAAAGATGTGAAACAAAGTGCTCTTTCTTCAAATTTTGATTTGAAGAGAACGTTAATTATATTTTTTGGAATATAAAATATTCTTCTATAACTTCAATTTCTAAAATATTCACATTTGTGCGTTATATTATTAGTCAAAACTTTTACTTAAGAGAAAATAATGCTGAACAAAATCACTCAAAATTATACTATGATGATCCTAACCATTTAATCACGCTATTCAGTTAATACAAAGTCAACGGTAGGCTGTCTCTGCGAAACTGCCGCTGGAATTGAGGGGCGTCGACTTACTTACCTTACTCAACTGGTGACTAAAGTAGCTCTATGTGACTATTAACTCTATAATCTACAGTGACTATTAGTCTAGTGTGACTATGTAAAATTCATGATTTTCATCAACTTTGCAACTCGACTGTGACTAAACCGTCATTACAAGTTCTAAAATTATATTTGCAATCTTCAATGTCTACTTTTCTTTGTTAAATGAAACTAAAACCAACTATCGATGTTATTTGGTTGAGGAGCTATAAGCGTTTAACATTAGCACAAAATTCGACGTAATTCAACAATTCTTGAGTAACATTTCGCGTGAACTTCAGATCGATGACAGAATTGCCCTAGTCTGCGTGCTCGGATTGGTCGCTGTGACGTCATCAAAATTTTTAGTGATTTTCACCAAATTTGCAGCTCGACTGTGACTAAACCGTAATTCCGAATTCTAAAATTCTTTTTGCAATCTTCAATGCCCACCTTTCTCTTTTAAATAAAGCTCAACCCAACTCTCTACGTTATTTGGTTGCGGAGCTATAAGCGTTTAAAAATACCATGAAAAGCGTCATAATTTTTTCCTTTCCCGACACACCATGAGACCACTATGGAGAGAAGTAAGTCTACGTCAAAAAAATATTAAACAGCACGTTTTTGGAAGTTCCAAACAATTTCAGAACGAGAAATTCTGGAAGACGCGAAAAATAAAAAAAACTAAGATATACAGAAATAAAGCGGGTGGAGCAAAAAATTAAATTCTAGATTAAATAAAGAACTTTTGCGGGAAAAAAACAAGAAAATAGCTGAGTGAAAGGGGGAGGGCAGCTCAGAGCCTCCAAATAATATTGTTTCGGAAAAATATTCAAGTAACGCCCCAAATGTAATGATCCATATCGGTTTCTAACATGAGAGCCACACGAGCCATGTGAAATAGAATAAATTAAATTATCGTTCGTATTAAATAGATATTGATTTTAATAAGGCACTTATAATTGTAATATATATTTAGAGTTGGTTTTGTATTAAAATAAATCCATAATTATATTTTACCATTAAGTTGAAGAATTCTATTTAATTAGATGAAACGAAGGAAAATGAATAAATTAACGAATAATTGACGATGAATCAACTCTACAGGCGAAAGGACACGAATACCGACATTTTATTATTTCTTTAAGAAGAATTTCATATCACACACACACACACACACACACAGAGAAACCGCTTTCCAGAATACCAGCTAAAGAAAATCATTAATCAAGTACTTTTATTTTTACTGAAATGTTTATAGCAAATGAAGATAGTTAAAACGACGGGTTTAACAAAAAAGAAACTGTTTTAACAATGTAATTTATACTTACGTTTTCAGATAAAAAGATATGTGCTTTTATTATAAACATTTAAAAAACTCTTTTACACCCCCTAAATGCATTGATTCTCTGCCTCACTGAGTATTATGAACACACCAGTATATTTAATTAGAATACTAATGTAACATATTTAAAGCGTGTGTTTAAAGACTGGAAAACTTTGTCTAACGTGTGGTGCGGGCTGGATGGTCAAAATTGTGGTGCGGGCTGGATGATTAAACGTGTGGTGCGGACTGGATGGTTAAACGTCTGATGCGGAAGT
>BGPR01002020.1:0-10566 GCA_013235015.1 Araneus ventricosus
AAGACTTCTTGATCGAAGCTTTCAATGCGGAAATTGCTTCGACAGCGAAATCTGATCGAAAAGGAAATTGAATCGTTTCCTACCTGGGAAAGAGGATTAAACCGAAAACAGGGTTTTATTCATGGAGTGCTAAACATGGGCAGAGTTACGATCAAAGGCATTTTGAACAAAAGATTAAAATATACAGCAGGAAATTAATCAGTGTTCGCTTTGGACAAGAATTTCGCTGGTGCTATTTTTGTCGCGTATTTTTAGAAATCTGTGCACTTGAAAGAATCGCTTTTCTCCCAGAGTGCGGATCCGAATCCTGTGAAAGCGGTGCTGTTTGCCACTCAAAAGGATCGATAGGGCTTTTTATTGAAATTCTGCATTTGAAATTTTATCTTCGTACATCACTGTTCAATCAAGCTACTGAATAATCAGTCAGCATTCACTTTCTTTGATTTGAGGAGTCATCGAGTTATTCTTTTTGAATATCATTTCGGTAAAATTCGCAGGGTTATAAAAAACGACATAATTAATTTTTGACATTTTCGGAAAATTTCTTTGCTTTTTCTTAAGTTGAATATCTTTTCTATACAGTGTGTTCTATTAATGGACCGACAAACTCAGGCGATTGCTAGTAGACATGAAGAGGAACAAACATTGCAACGGAACATGGTGTCGCAAACTACGTTGAGAGGGTGAAAAAACGCATGCTGGTTTCGACGTCACGCTGGAACGACAAAATGTAGAATAATAACTACAAAAAGATTTATTTGATTAATTATTACAAGAGTTGTTGGAAGTGGCGGACGCTGACGTCATTGCACCATCTACAACGGCGTAAAAAAGATTCCCGGACGCGCTCGAAGATACCATTTTTGATGTCTGGCGCAGCGACGACAATCCGCGCTATAAGATCCTCCGCTGTGTCCACAGGCGGCGCATAAACGAGTAATTAAAGGCGGTCCCATAGGAAAAAGTCACCCGGATTGGATCCGGCGAACGTGGAGACCAGGCAATGGGTCCAGGCGTCCAATGCACCTCCTTGGGTATGCCATGCGTTTTCCGCGCTTTCCACCCTCTCCGGTGCACACCAGCCGATTTGTGTCGTTGAGCAGTAAAATATAACAATAGGAACCCCCATTCCCCTGTAGAGACACAAAGGGGTACGTGGGTTACTATTGTTATATTTTACTGCTCAACGACACAAATCGGCTGGTGTGCACTGGGCCTAAAAGTCGTTTCGACACCATGTTGGATTGCAATTTTTGTTCCTCTTGATGCCTACTAACAACCCTCTGAGTTTGTCAGTCCATTAACAGAACACCCTGTATAATACAGCTTTGACCTTGAAGCTGTTTCTTTAGTTCAGAGCGGCATTCGACTGGTTATTTCTGAGAGACTAAATAAAGTAAAAGTAAAGCACTCGAAAGTGTCCTATCACAAACATCGCAGGTCTAGAACAGTTATTGCAAGACAGTAGCCATCCGGTAATTAGCGCTCGTTTGTGTTTCAATGAAAAGGAATTTTATGCTGCTCTATAGCAGTGATTCGACAAAAGAAGATGTATTTATTACTGTAACAAAGGTGGAGAAAATTAAAGAACTCGGTTCAAAGTATGTAACAATGCCATTGTCCACCACATACTGTCTGAATGTCCGAATTTTAACTCGCAACGTTTAAATTTTTTTAGGGCCAATTCTGTTGATTTATCTCTTTTCCTTGACAAGACTCCACATGTGAACCTTTTTGCGTTTTTGCAGTCAATTGGTTTTTATCCACATATTTAAACAGCGCTCCTTTTTGTATTTTCTTACCATTGATTTTTTTATATATTAATTGCATACTTTTATCTTGACGGATCCTTACATAGTTTTGCGCAGCATGGTCAAATCTATGGCTCTTGCGCCACAAACCCAAACTCAGAGTATCTAAAGAACTTTCAGAATGTGATTTAGGGTTGTTGCCGGTTTTGAATATTATGGGAAACAAAAGGTAAGTAGAGATGAAAAAATGCAAAAGACGATTCCCCATACTATGAAAATAATATTTTTCTGTCAATATTTAAGGAAGATATATGCAATCCCTTTTACTACTTATCCGTCATGCAGTAGAACTCCATTAAGACATAGCGAGTAACCGTCCACAGTTAGAAGAAATGAAACAACAAACTGGTATCAATTCTTTTACACTGATGTCCAAAAATAATGCACAGTTTTGAAGATGATACAAAATTGGAGTAATATGGATACTATAGTTCGCAATCAGTTGCTGAGAACCGTGGGACATACTATCGTCGGAACTCACATTTTATAGCGAAGATTCGATCACGAGGACAATTAGGGTGAGGGGTGGCCCAATGAAGGCGAAAGTGGAGTTTGACCCATTCTGTTTCATATAAAGCTGATAAAGAGATGTAACTTAACAGTGATATTGAATATAGTAACCATAACAGTAACATTGAATTTTATGAAGTTTGAATATCCTGAATATTCATGTATACTTATAAGTTAAATACATAATTTAAATTACAGTTCGACGGTTACTATTCAAAAATTCAAGTTAAAAAAATATTAGTTTGTGCAAGAACCCTCATCATTTAGCTTCTGTTAGAGTGTACCGAAATTCACCAAGTTGCAATGTCGATATCTTTCTGAATACTATTGGCATTGAACTGGAATTTTCATATAAGTTGCCCTATATATCTGACTCTGAAGATACAAAAAAATTACGCTACATTTCGCAATTGCGCAGTAAAAAAATTATTTACTACAAATGCTCATATTTCCTGTAACAATCAAATTTTTTAATTTTAATACAAAGCTGTTTTCACATGTTGTCAAGTATTTTGTAAGTTTTGTACAATTTGGTGGAAAACTCTGCATCTTAAAAGAAAAAACATGCAGAAAAATTAAGGATTTTATAAGAAAATCTTTATATCTTCCCGAATATTTATGCTGTGTTTACGAAAATGCATGTAAATACTACTCATATCAAACATAACCATTAATGAAAGTTACAACTCGTTATCAGCTTTCTGTGAAACAGAATGATTCAAACTGCGACTATTGCAAGCAAATTGTGCATTATTCTTGGACACCAGTGTATTTGCATTAATCACCAGATGTATACCACACGGACTTTCGCTCGCTTGTACTATTGGGTATGAAACGCTGTGAAAGAGGAGTGCGAAAAACTACCTACATTAATTTTGAAAAAAGCATTGTTATCGTGAAAATTAAGATGTAGAAATATAGGTAAAAAGCAGAGCAATCAAACAGACCATTTAAAACGCAAGAAACCCGATTTATATTATGTCAGAAGCGTTCAAAAAATATGTGAACAGGCTTTTATACATCTGCTATCTGCTTTCGACACGAATCTTTGATTTTCAGAAATTGAATCCCACACTCTTCTCAAATGAATGTTTACTTTTTAAAAAGAAGTATACAATATCCGAAATAAATTGCTTTTTAAATTTATCCTGCAAGTAAAAAGTGAAATGTACGAAGCTTTACAATATCCTGATCGGGCAAAAAAATCAGAAAGAAATATTTTTTTCGATTTAGCATAAACAATGCAAGATTAGCACGTTGCATAACGAGGTTAATTGTCTTTACTAAACAAAACTTTCCAAATCGTATTCGTCTAAACAAGTATTCCGTTTAAGAAGCTGAAACAGAGTAAAAGTAAATAACTAACACCTGCTATGTTTCTCAGAAGTTCATAAACTTTTAAACAACATTTAATAAGTTCCACTTAAAGAAACAATTCGCAGGGCGGAAAAAAGTTGCAAAGCAGGAAATTCAAACAATGAATCCACGATTGGGTCTGTCTTGGAAAGTTTAGTTGGCGCTCTACATTGTTCGATTATTTGCAGTGATTTTCCTTGAGTGTCTGTGTATTTATATCAAATGTTAAATCAAAAATGGATTTTGAATGCGATTTAAAATCTGAGTCTTCACTTCTTAGGAACTGTTCACGTATTTCAGATTGCCCTTTTAAGGTCGATATTTTTTTTATAAAATTTTCAAATTTGTCGTCGATTATATTTTCATTTATGCTCAGAACTATTAGTCTGTAAGTCATCAACTATCTAGTCTTCTAACACTTTTTTTTTTACTCAGAACTATTAGTCTGTAAGTCATCAACTATTTAGTCTTCTAACACTTTTTTTTTACTCAGAACTATTAGTCTGTAAGTCGTCAACTATTTAGTCTTCTAACACTTTTATTTTACTCAGAGATTTATTTTTGCGCCAGTGATAAAAAAGGTCAAAATCTTTTGTTGACATAGATGATCTTACAAAAATAAAATAATTATAAGGTCCGGGGCTCATTCTTAAAAAATTTTAAAAGAGATAAATAAAAAACACCTTCGCCGTACTGTCCTACCGCCAGGAGAAAAACCCCAGACACCAGACATGCGGATGGCAGTCGTTATGGAAACGGGATATTCCACTGCATTTTGGGGGGTGAAGGAAAGGTGTTTATTACTTTCTGTATACGAAGTATACAAAGAAAAAGTATTCTAAAAGTTTTTTTGTCTACAATACTAACTTATTGCAATAATTACTCATTTATTATTATTACATATTGTATTAGTTACTTATTTATAATCATTACTTATTATATTAATTAATTATCGTATTAATACTTGCTTATTGTATATTATTATTAATAACAAATTCTGTCCACAAACGTAGCTTTAAGAAAAAACCGTCTATTTTGAGCTGTATTAACCACCAGGTTAAACCAGAGGTGAGAGAAACCGTTTTAACCGAAAACCGTTTTTTTGCAATAATCACCATCCCTAGATTTTATACACATTTCACTCCTTTCTTCGACTCGTACTCGAGGCAACCCTTTTCAGGGTTTTTCTCGTAGCGGTACGACAGTTGTTTTAAAGTGTGCAGAGTTGTGATTGAAAATTTGAAGAAAAAATTGACATTAAAATATAAAAAAATAATAAATATATAATATAATACATTTCTTCATTATCATTGTTTTTGTATTAAAAAGAATAGAAAAATAATAGAGAAATGCTATAATTTATCTCGTAAGGCATGGATTAGTACGAAAAAACTGCAGATAGACAGAAAATAAGCAATCTGGAGTCCTTTCAGAGCGAAAAACTGAAACACTGGAAAGCGAGACGCAAATGTGCGAAAGACACTCTCCTCCTTTAGGCCGAACGTTTATAAAAAAATAGTTTACATATTTTAGAATTCTAAACGGTTTTCTACAGATCCCCAATAAAGAAAATTCCATTTATAGATCACTCTTCTTTTTTTGTCACGCCGGAGAAAGTGCTAGACATTTTACGATGTTTTATTTTGGCATCTATAAAACAATTATACTCCGAAATCGGTAACGCTCAGGAATTTTTCGCTACGAGCCAAAGAGATTCAGACAGTCTGTTTACAAATTAGTATGCACACCACGAGATACTGTTTGGATTCTGTGATGATTTAATATGAAATAGGAGTTATGACAGGGTTGTTTTTTTAGCTGAGTTTAGCAGATTCTTTTTTTTTTAATTTTATATTGATTCATCGACATCGTCTCATATTTCATAGTTAAAGAAACATTTTTAATAACTGTTTAAAGGTCAATAAATGCCCCCGCCCATATTAAATATTTGATGCTTCACTCCGTGAACGACTTAAAGCACTTCTACTGAAGTATTTCTATTGGTCCGATTCTAATAATCACTCTAATCTAACCGTGTTTAGGCCCGGTACACCCGTGTCGGACAAGTCATTAGCGACACAAAATGTCAGAGAGGCGACGTGAAATACACTGATAGCAGCACACATATATCCAGTTCTGTTCTGATTTCCCTCAGACCTCTGAGGAAAATGATGAGCCAATATATCGCTAATTACTTGTCCGGTCCCTCATCTGAGCAGGAGGTGCATGTGCATTACCCAACTGCTATCAATGTACTTGTAGCCGCTAATCGGTGCTCCGACATTTTGTCGCTAGTGACTCGTCCGACACAAATCGGACGTTTGCACTGGGCATAAGAAATCGAGAATACCACAACCGACAAAAAGAAAATGGCCCGCAGTGGGGGCACTGATTCATTTCTTCCGTTAAGAGCAAACGTATCCATCGCGCATGTCGTCGCATACCTCTGCACCCATAAACATTGCAGTTACTAATCAACGCAGACAGTGGGACAGGAGAGTAAGAGACATCCGACAGACTGCCAGCACGAGATGTTTGAAATCCGTATAACTGAGGGGTGCATGCAGAGTTAAAAAAAATCGACAGCAGGTGTACCAGGCCGATCTGTCTACCCTGTTAGGAGTCTCCGAAAGTGCCGATGAACCGATGCCCACGCGCCGTCGGCAGCCTTCCCACATCCCGGGCTGGGAGGAACGACTCGAGCAGCCCACGACTCGAGCACTCTCTCCCTCGCTGACCGACGCCTTTTTCCGCGTTCATTCACTTCTCATCCCACGTCCCGAGTTACTCAGAAATCTCAGCAGTGAGAAATGCCACAACTCTCAGCGATGACGTATGTATTGTTACAAAAATGTAATGTCGCTTTTCTTCCTTGCTAGTCTTATGGTTGGGAAGAGAGTTTTACAGGGGTACTTATGGAATGCCGTCGGCTGACTGGCCCGACCTTGGCCATTTTGCCGACTTGGCAAAAAATTTGGAGCCTTTGGCGACAAAACGCAGGATCTCAAAAATACTAGAATTTTCTCGATATCTCTATTAGCAGCCGAGATCCGGATTTCTCCAGATGATTCCATGCGACTTCACCGCCTGTCAGGGAGACTATAAATAGAGCCGTGTTCGGATCACGGGTTGCTTTGATAGAAAGGGAACGTCTTTGGAGCTCGAACGCCTTCGGGGAATTCCTTGAAGAAAATGTGCCAGAAAATAATTGGCATACGGTCATATAAATATCTGGCATATGGTCATATCACGGCGTCTATAACTGCAGCACTAAGCAGTCGAGTAGGACATCTTTCTGCGTGCTCTGCCTTTGCAGCAATTTTTTCTGAAGCTGTCAACTCTGCGTCACGTGATGCAAGCCGGAAATTCAATAAACCTAACTTCCATCACTCGAACACAGAAACCAGAGTTCGTCCGATAAACTCACTGCGAACAGCAGCTCGACAGATTTCCATCCTACCGGCTGCACCATGTTTAATAACACCTTATTTTAAATAACGGATTATAGATTGCTTCCATTTACATCATCATCAGCCATCATTTATAGTGCCCGACTGAAACATTAAAAAACCAAGTGCTGCGAGTTGCATCATACACAGAAACGAAAACTATAAATCCCCCCTCGAACAAATGAGTAATTTGTTAAAGAAAATTTTTAAAGTCGCTTTATGAAAACCAAATATCCGGATAAGCCCAACAATTGGAAGACCGAATGCATTTGGGTTTTTGATGTATTTTTATTGTCTGTGGTCACGCCACGGTTTTTGTTATAGTCGTATATTTTGTGGATCCGTTTGTAAATCGCAGTTTGTATGGCAAACCGATTATAATAGAATTTTTAAAAAATAAGATATTTTTTCACTTGAGAAGAAAAAAATTGTTCCGAGAAAGCATTAAAATGCTCTGTCAGAAAAATATTCATTGCCTTTACAATAGTTCCAAGGAAGTTTCTTTTATAATATCAAGAAAAAAAAAAAAAAAACGTAGTTATATGTGTTTATAGCTTTCTTACACCGAAATTTTGCAAACTTAAAAAATGACATCTCCATCTTTCGAAACACCTTTTATGCCTTGACTGAAAAGTGAAAAGACGACAAAAATCAAGAACAAATTGCTAAAACTCGCCAAAATTATACTTCACCGATTCCAACGGGACAATGATCGCTTTTTTACGGTCTGAGTTTGGAGCAGTTTCTCAGCTTGTGAATAAATTCGCCTTTCATTCCAGGAACTAAATCGTGATCGAAAAGAACATTACTTCACAAAAGATGTGGATTACATTGTCTCGAGCCAGAAAGTTTCTACAAATATTACTTTCGCCATCTCGTCATGTTTGAACGTAAACATTGCACTATTCGAATACCTCTGGAGGTTTCAGAAATGTTGAGCAGACTTTGGCAGAGTTTGACTAGACAGAATTACTCTGATGCTTAATCCACTGTATACATTATTCTACTTCTGTGAATGAAATGCCATTAATGATTTCAATTCTTTACAGAGAAACACAACATTTTATTTCATTTTATAACCAGTGGCGGCTCTTGGATCATCAACGTGGGGTGCTATAACTTACCGTCTTAGATCTATGGCAATTTCTACATTATTTGCACTTTTTTTAATTACTTTTAAATAATTTAATAAATCATAAATAAATTACCAGATTTTTACTTGATAAAGAAGATTTTTATTAAAGAAATCTTTATTCAGAAATTACTATTTTTCATTTAATGCTAATTAACCGCTTAACTTAACAGCCCGAGAATACTCGTGCATCGAATTATCGAAATTTTAGTCTTATAAACTAAAATTGAATCATTAATTAGCTTTATAATTTGACACAAAAAATATGTAGGATTCATAAACATCTTAAGTATCCTATGCCTTCTTAGATGAATGAAAACGACAGCCCCTTTCCAAAACAGGAGGGGTCATCCGCCCGTTTTATTGCAAAATCTCTACTAATAATGAAAGCGAATGTGTGCGTGTGTTGGCTCTCTACTAATAATGAGAGCGGATGTGTGCGTGTGTTGAGACCTCTACCAGAGATGAATGTGTGTGTGTGTTGCTCTACTAATAATGAGAGATCGGTGTACGTGTTGGCTCTCTACTAATAAAGAGAGAGCGAATGTGCGTGTTGGCTCTTCACTAATAATGAGAGCGATGTGAGTGTGTTGGCCTTCTGCGGCATGGATCCTAGAGATGCGAAATTTGACAGAAAGATCTTTCCAGAAGATATCAGAAAAATACTTTTAAGGCTGCGCATGTCTCGGTTATTATTTCGAAATTTCATTTAGAATTTTAATTCATTAAAAATTCGGCAACATTTGGGAGTTTCTTGGAGATAACTTTGGAAAATATTATTTCACCACCTTATCCTCGGAGAATTTAAAAAATTACCTTTTCAATAATATCATTGTAAGCGTCGTCTAATTGTTTCTCCTAATTTTAATAAATTTTGAAAAAATATTTTTATTCATAATTACCGAGAATATAATTTCAGCCGAACCTCTTATGCATCATTTTATATTCATGGCTCCGTTAACCGCTTAACTTAACAGCCCGAGAATACTCGTGCATCGAATTATCGAAATGTTAGTCTTATAAACTAGAATTGAATCATTAATTAGCTTTATAATTTGACACAAAAAATATGTAGGATGCATAAACATCTTAAGTATCCTATGCCTTCTTAGATGAATGAAAACGACATCCCCTTTCCAAAACAGGAGGGGTCATCTTATTAGATAGCAAAGAAAACTATTCAGTTAAGTGGTTAAAAATTTATGTTTAAAATGTATTTTCACAATTATTATTTTTTTCGTTTATAAGGATTTATATAACTGCGGCTGAACCTTACAGAGATTCATGAAGCGTGAAGTAAAAATAAACGCGCTTGGCGTGAAATTATAGATCTTTATTTACAAGAAAAAATTTATATTATAACTAAAATGTAAAGGATAATATTTAACGATATTTATAAAAGCTACTTAAATATGAAATCTACTCTTCTGTCATTTCGAGCGGAAAGATCAATTACTTTCTTTAACAATACAATATTTTTAAAATTAATCTTTTCTTTTACCATCAATTATTTCTGCACTTCCTTATTCATTTTCAAGTTTCGATTTCGCGGAAAAAACGCTTAACACACAGTTTTCCCCTATTAGTTAAGGTATCCGAAGACATTGAAAAGTCGATTTTTGGCCCAAATTCCCATTTTTTTTTTTTTATTTTTTATGTTTTGGATAGTTCATTCATTTACCTTTCTAAAACATATTTACTTTTGTCGGTATGTTAATTAGAAGATGAGATATTAATTGTTTTATAACAAACCACAAACCGGAAGTGGGCGTTTAATTAACCAGAAGTTGTCATTTAAAGGGACAGAAACCTGTCAAAAATTCTTTTAAACTGCATTTTTTTCAAGTTAATATGATGTTAGTATATTTTTAGGAATTTTTTTTAAAGTTTAGATACTTAATTTGAGCGCGTGTCAAAACTAAAATTTGATTTTTCTCAAAACTAGATTTTACGCATAATTTTCACACTTCAAACACGATAACTCAAGATATTATCATTCGATTGTTTTGAAATTTTGTGAACATTTTCTTCAGATGTTTCTCTAGTGAATGTACTAGAATAATGTATATTGTAACAATATTTTTTTTAATTATGGTCTTTTATTTGAAAATCGACAAAAAATTTGCTGAAAATCTTATAATGATTGTTCGATTAGCTCTAAAATTTTTATTTATCCAAAAAATGTTAAGATTCTAGTACGAGCACTAGTCTATAGTATCTAGTTTATTTTAGTATTAGTTTTATTTGAATTATTACAAAAATTTGACCTCTAGCATGTTTGAAGTTTTTGAAAATTTTCCCTAAAAAA
>BGPR01002020.1:10576-47917 GCA_013235015.1 Araneus ventricosus
TGGCGAGTGTCCCGCTGCCCCAACGACTGGGAAATCGGCCCCTTCCCTTCCCACCAGATCACTTCCGGATCATCATTTCCGGAAGTGGAGACAATGGTCATCTCGTTAAAAAATAAACGCGGAGGGTTGCGCCGAAGCATCACAATTAGCTCCTCGCAGCTGACGGGAATGGTGATTGCTGGTTGCAGACGATTCTGTCCTTTAGAGAAAAGGTCGGTGCATCCTCAACATTTCGTTTTTTCATTCTGATTCAATGATATCAGAATCTTCCACTCGTCGCAAATACCTCTAGCATGTCATTATTATACATGGAAATGTATGTTAAATTAAGGCGACTAGGGACCTTCACTATCATTTAAAGAAATGTTTAACTGATCAATTTGAGATTTTACAGGCATTAATATGAGCAGTATATAAGGCAACACACAAAATTGCACTACAATATATTTATGTATTTCTGAGTTATGGGTATAAATGTAAGTTTTAATAGCATTAATGACCTTTATGACAAATGTTCCAGGCGCTCCAAAATGACTCGAAATCACTCTATTTTTATTTATTTATTTATTTTTGCTAGTTATTCGAACCTTTTTCAAACAAAAACTGGGATTAATTTTTATATTTCAGAAAGGAATTTCGAAATGAACACATATAATAATTGAAACTATTGATTTTGGAGAAAAAATATGCCCAATATTTGATATGGAAGAAACTTTTACCGTTTAATAACAAAATAACTTCTATATGAATGCCGAAAATTTTTCTCCGTATATGCTTTTATACTTATACAAAATGTCATGAAATTTGAACAAAAATTGAAGCACCTGGAACATTTATCATAAAGGCAGTGAAATTTTGCACGTTGTCTTATGAAGCGCTCCTATTAATGCCTGCAAATTTTTTTAAGAAAACTATTTGAAGGCCTATGGTCGTCTCAATACAAAATGCCTGTGTAAAAACAGGCGATGTAATAACTTAAATTTGAAAGGAATTTACAAAAAGTTTCATTGTATGTTTTAACACATTAATTAATCCGATAGAAAGAGAAGCGTTCCCCCAAGTATCTGCTTGGAAGGAATTCAGAGCCGCCGCTAGCTTGCTTCTACTCATTAAGGTGCTGCATTCATTCTTAAAGACCACTTCAAACACTTCTTTTAAGTTAGGAAGAAACATTGGCTTTGTTTCTGGATGGTAACTGTCATTTTTCCTTCGGTTTTCAGTAGAAATTTTTCAGAAAATTGGAAAAGGGTGTTCGGATTCCCGGGCTTCTACTGTATTAGAACTAATGCTGTGGTATCTTTCAAAACATTGGATTTTTTAAAAAAAAAAAAAACATGATAAACGTTTCTAGACTGGCAATGATGTAGAAATCGTTACGCACAGAATGCAAAGGTTGATGCAGTCAAACCAGACGAAGACAAGACGAATCAAGCGGAAAACGCTGTCATGCTACAATGTTTCAGAGTAGAGGTTCGAATACCCCTTCTTTTTTCCGTGAGAGCAGAAATGATGGGGAAAATGATGATCTTGTGAGGCTCCTGCGTACCTGTACGCAGCAGACACTCGAGGCAGGGAACTCTCAAGGTCAGCCTCCCCCCCTCACCCGGGCGAAAAGCTCGGGGAAGAGAGCCGGTCTTGTCTTCCGCTGACCCGCATTCGCGCTCACCGGGCGAGTACTGACCTGCATTGGCGATCGGAGGGTCAAACGGGAAAAGGGAGCTTTTCGCATTGGACATGCGAAAACCAGGGACGGCCTTAGGAGCCGCGGGGCCCGACTGCAGAAAGAAATTTGTTACTTTTTTTAAGTTCTAGTTCTTTAATCAGAGGATTTAAAACGCGTTTCGGTGTGTTTGTCAATTCAGAAAGGCAACAAGTTAAGAGATTGAATTCGGACATGTCTGCCTGTCGGTTGTGTGTATGTGGACAAAATAACTTCAAACGCAACGAGCTAGTTAAGGTATTCGAGCACGTTCGGAGCAATTTTTTTAAAATTGTTATATAGAAACACCATAATATGTTTTTTTTAGATTTGAGCTTTATAAAGATTAATAATAGAGTATTATTTTTTAGCATAAATTATTATGAAATTTCAAAAAACCTAAATTTGTGCTGTTTTTCAGAGGAAATTTTCAAAAACTTCAAACATGCTAGAGATCAAACTTTTGTAATAATTGAAATAAAACTAATACTAAAATAAACTACATATTATGGACTAGTGCTTGTACTAGAATCTTAACATTCTTTGAATAAATAAAAATTTTAGAGCTAATCGAACAATCATTATAAGATTTTCAGCAAATATTTTATGTCATTTTTCAAATAAAAGATCATAATTTAAAAAATATTGTTTCAATATACATTATTCTAGTACATTCACTAGAAGAATTTGAAGAAAGTGTTCACAAAATTTCAGAACAATCGAATGATAATAACTTGAGTTATCATGTTTGAAGTGTGAAAATTATGCATAAAATCTAGTTTTGAGAAAAATCAAATTTTAGTTTTGCCACGCGCTTAAATTAAGTATCTAAACTTTAAAAAAAAAATCCTAAAAATATACTAACATCATATAAATTTGAATAAATGCAGTTTAAAAGAATTTTTGACAGGTTCCTGTACCTTTAAATGATAATTTCTGGTTAATTAAACGCCCACTTCCGGTTTTCGGTTTGTTATAAAACAATTAATATGGCACCTTCTAATTAACGTACCGACAAAAGTAAATATGTTTTATAAAGGTAAATGAATGAACTATCCAAAACATCAAAAATAAAAAAAATGGGAATTTTGGCCGAAAATCGACTTTTCAACGTGTTCGGATACCTTAAATAAAATTTGCAATTTGCTTCTCACACTAAAATTATAATTTTGTATCCAATTTGGAAGCACATTTGCCCATGGAGCTTGACTTAACCCTTCAATGCGTGTTTTTTTAAATTTCAAAATAAAAAAATGTTTTGGGAATGGGAAGTTCACATATAACAACAGAAAAATACACAAAAAAAATCAAAATAGAATTGCGTTATTAATAAATTGAATTTAAAGCCCGTATCAAATCACTATTTTTACTATCTCTTGTAAGAAGTATAGAAAGAGAAAGTATTGTAATCATCAAAAAATTCGAACTCGATATGTTGACGAAGCTCCAAGTTTTAGACCTCCCTGAATGCGAAAAATACAATTTTGGAATTATGTCTGTCTGTCTGCGTGTCCATCTATGTGTCTGTCTTTGAACACGATAACTCGAAAACTGTTGAAGTTAGAGGGATGAAATTTCGTATGTGATCTTTACACATAATTTTTAGGTTTCTGCCAAATTTTGGTCAAAATCCGTCCACGAGAAGTCTCTTTGTCTGTCCGTGTTCATCGGAACACAATAACTCGAAAACTAAAATAGATAGATAAATGAAATTTGGTAAGCAGTTTTATCATCAGGAATATAGGTTCGTATAAAATTTTGGACTAAATCCTTCAAAGGGTTGTCTGTCTGTCGGTCTATAAAATCGCATACTTGTGAACACGATAACTCCTCAACTCTATTACATAGATAAATAAAAATTGATAGGCGGTCTTCTTATCTTAATGGTAGATCTGCATCCAATTTCGTTTTTAATTGGTTGAAACAAAGGCATTCAAATCGCATAACGATTTTCTTTACCTTACGCAAGGCCATTTGCGTATTGGCGATAATCCGCCGTTCGTCTTAGTGCGAGCCAAGGGAAATTGGTTTTATGTCGTTTGCCTTATTTTTTTCTCCACCTCCGTTAAGGACGCTTGGTGTGTTTTACTGCTGTTTGGATTATTTTTTCCCACATGCGTTAGGGAATCGTCCATGTTACTGCCCCTCTGCGTATTTTTACCCCACCCGCGTTACGAGATAAGAGAAAATTTTGTGAAGACTACTCCCGCTGTTTTTTTTTTTTATATAGAACAATAAAAAAAAGTATTTTAAAAGTAATATCAAATGTAGAAGCAATGGATGAAACCATCCAAGATGCAAGACTCCTTTTAAATGCTAGAAACTGCGTCAATATGTCAGTAGGCGTATCAGGAATTGAATAACTGACTGCTACAGACTTATCAGTTGGACCTGTGCTGTCCATGGGAAATGGAACGGATGGTTATTATCCGGTATTTTATGGTGTTTAAAATCCGATATAATGCGTAGTAGTGGATAAAAATTTTCTATTCATTATTAACATGAACAATAAATTATGTATCAAATTTGATACAGTATGCAGTGAAGGGTTAAATGCAAACAAAGTTGACAGATGCCTTCGTGGAATCTCCTTTCACTGGCACGATCGAGAGAAACTCTTTCCATTTGTTTCGAAGGTGTCGAGTTTCCTTCACGCAGAGAGTTTGAAGAGTTTCATGCAAGCAGGGCCGCTTTGAGTGGGGACTAAGGGCCCGGCCCCACACATTTGGTGCCCTTTGACACCTCGAGATTTGTTTCCGGTATTTTTAGAGCAATTTAATTTTGTGCTTTCATTTAATATACAAAGTCCGTGCACTCGAACTTATTCAAATTAAAATCAAGCATCGTTTCATTTGCGGATCATTATTCTAACAACATTACCAATTAATTACCTTCTGCAAGTGTCCTTTTATGCTGTTTTGTAATTTAAAAAAATACGCCGCTTTATAATTTCAAAAAAATGTTCGATTCTATAATTAAATATTAATATTCAGATTGTGTCACAAAAGTTTGTCCTTTTTCTGTATAAAATTTCTTCTAGATTTTAATTTTTATACTCGATACACTAACACCAATTCTTTCGAAAGTGATCTGCAATCAAATGTCTCGCCATTTCAGTTTCTCAAAATTTGCTACTCAGAACTGCTTACAGAGCGGTTAAATTAAATCAATAGCCCGGAAACCCTCATTGCCGAAGGGCTTAGCACGGGAGAACGCGCGCTACGAAGAGTAACGCGAGGACGCGCAAGGGGGTGTGCGGCACCCCAATTCGTTAGTCGCTGTTTGAGCAAAACTAGCAACATTTTCATGATATATTTGTTACAAATGATTCATGCAAACAGTTCTAATTATAAAAAGAACAAATTTTTAGAAAAAAAAATTACTGAAAAATACATTATATTATTCAGCACACTGTGAATACATAAGAAAAGTTTTTTTTCTCACATACATGTTTTCAACATTTTTATAGTAAAGCCTCATCAATATAATAATCGTTATACAACGCGAATAGAAAAATACTGCTTCTAATTTTCTTAGGTCAACAGGAAACCATTTTTCAGAAATCCAAATAAAAATTCTGCGGGGCTATGCTTAAATCCAATAAATTTAGGGCATAACACTCTTTTATTTTTAAGAATAGTTTCTACAATTTTAAGATTTTCCTGCAATATTTTTTTGTGAAAGTGGACTAGATAGCTCCAATTACATTACGTCCAGAAAAATATAACTTTTGCATCAATCTTGATATATTCACTTACACTAATATCCAGTTTAAAAGTCTTGTACCCGCAGAAATTCCATTTTAGAAATATAGAATGATCTTGAATCCACTTTCCTCACCAAAACTAAAATACCGAGACAACATTATTTCTCAGTCCCTAATACGATCACTCAATTGAACAAAAAAACCTGACGCGAGGACGCGCAAGGGAGTTCTTCACACCCCTTACGGTGAATTCCAATAAAAAATAAAGGAATTTTTCTTAAAATACGCTCCGTCTGTTGAATGTGATCTTAAAGTCAGCTAGCATAGATTTGACACATTTACCTAAAGGGAATTCAGTTTTTTCCCATTTTACGTGGCGTGGGGTATCGGCAGGGGTGGCCCCCCTGTCGGGGATGTTGTGCCCCCCCCCCCCCGTCGGGGAAAATTTTTGTATTCCGTCGGGAAAAATTTCTGTATCCCGTCGGGAAAAATTTCTGTACGGAGTATTCAACTGTAGTTGATAAATAATAATATGGTGAAAATTTGAGACCAATTTCAATACACTCGTCCCCCCGTACAGAAGGTCGTGCCCCCTTGTCGGGAAGACTGTGCCCCCCTGTCGGGCAAATTGGGCCCCCCGTCGGGCAAGCTCTAGCGCCATTCCTGGGTATCGGACACCCCCTTGCGCGTTTTCGCGGGTTAAATCCGGCCCTGTCTTCAAGTCAATTTCAGGAGCTCTTCTCACGGCCGGAGGTCATCGCGAGTCGGGCTCCGTCACGTGACTCGCTTTCCGAATCCGCGGTTTGACCGAACGATGAAAAATGATGAGCGTAGGCAGGAGCAACCGATTCCGGTTCAGAAGATCTTCTGGAATTCAGAAATTCCTTCCCATCACAGAAGATTTATGGGCACTTACTTCCCAACAGAATCCCAAAGACACCCTTTTGGGAACCGACTTCCATAGCTTTCCTATCATTCTCGCCTAATTTCTGAATTTTAAACAGTTAGCATCAAAATATTAACTTTTTAAACCTTTAACTGCGGGTGTGGTTTATAAACCACATAATTAAATTATAGTAAGACGCAGGTGTGGTTTATAAATCACATAATTAAATTATAGTAAGACGCAGGTGTGATTTATAAACCACATAATTAAATTATAGCAAGACGCAGGTGTGGTTTATAAATCACATAATTAAATTATAATAAGACGCAGGTTTGGTTTATAAACCACACAATTAAATTATAGCAAGACGCAGGTGTGGTTTATAAGCCACATGTTGCGGCTGTGGCTTATGTACCACTATATTATAAAAATATTTTTCCTACATAAATAAAATAAATACATTTTCCTTATCATTTATTCTACTACTAAATTATAAAATATTTTTTATGAAATTAACTAAAATAAAATTTTAATTCGTATCATTAATTACAAAATGCATACTCAGTCATCAGATCTTTTAGATTCGCCACTGTATCACAATAAATACAATATAAATGCATTTCTTTTTTTTTGCGTTTAGAGCGATAGGCTGTACTAAAAGTACTCGCAATGAAAGGGTTAATAGAATACCCTTGTACATAATCATACAAAATATAAATTTTGCGCTGATGGATGCCTGCACCTAGGGTGATATTTCAAAAGTGGGTTTCATTGCTTCATTTCAATGTGTCTCTGTTCTTTCATAAGCGAAAAGCATCCGACTGGGTGAGAATCACAGGATTAGCTCGGCTCAGTGGCGGGGCAAGTGGCGTACAGGCCAATGTATTTTCGCTCCCTTCTCATATTCGGATGAAAACAAAGGCATTATCATTTTGTCTTCGCGACACCCCTAAGAGATTGTAAATGCTAGCAATGCGCGCACGGCGTTGCCCGTGGAATAAGGACTTCAATAAAATGAAAAAAAAAGGAAGAAAAACGCCTACAATGATAAGAAAAAAATTTTGAAAACAGAACAAAATCAAAAGATACACATTATTGATTTTTAAGAACACAGTACCGAGTACATTAATCTAAAACAATATTAAAAAATTGCAACGTGAAAATCATTATTAAACAGTAAGCGAAATATGCGAGACAAAGAAACATGTTAAGAGGCTGTCGAAAATAATTATTGAGTCATTCTGTTAAAAGCTATGACATCCCAGCGTAATTCGCCGTCAGCCAATGAAATTGCAACAATGCATTCTGGGAACAGAGAAAGCCGCACTGGTGAATGTCTCGCTGAGAAGCTCGCTAGCAAAAAAACTGTTTGAACTGATCAGGGAGAAATTAATTTAAAAAAAAACGGAAAAGGGTATTTTAATGAGTATTGTTTTAAATCCGACAGAAACATTCCAGTTATAAGATGAAAAAAAAATTGAAATTGATAACGTTATTAGAACGTCGGATGTCATAAAAGCGACTATTTTTTAAAAATTTTTCTAAATTCAGTAAATTACGTTCGAAATTCAAAACCAACTTCATTAGAAATAAAATTGTTTGCTTTTCCGATGGTGTGTCTATTTTTCTTCCTACGATTATCAAAACCGCTTTTATTGAGAAATTAGCGCAAAAACTACCCAAAGCAACACAAAACATTCAATAAAAAATTTCTAGATTAAATTTTAAAATTCCGGCTTCGAGGCGCATTGAGTCATCATTAAGACTACCTGTGTGCCAAATTTCAAGTCTGTAAGTGTGATAGATTCGTCTGGACATCGCGCACACACACACAAACATTACCTTTTATAAGTACAGATAATTAGTTTCATATTGAATAGATATTATATTATTTTAATGTAAATTTTATTAAATATAAATTTTTGTTTTCAACATTGAATATACAGGTTGTCCACTCTGATCGTAGCCTAACAGCTCTTTTATAGAGTTATGGAGTCTGATCTTTACTCGCGTTTTTTAATTTAACCCCGTTAACTGTGTTGCTTAATCCACTCTCTAGTTAGGTGACACTTTCTGTTTCGGAAAGGTTTGGTAGTATTGGTTCAACTAAGACTATGGGACACTTGATACGCGATTCCGTGTTATTTTGGTTCGAATTACAGCGTTTCAGAATGAATCTAATTAACTTATATATTTTAACTGCTATCGATGTCAAAAACAACACGCCAACATACTGGTACTCGCGCACGAATACCCAGGGCCGGTCAGAGAGGGTTTTAAACGGTGCGAGTTCAAAAGGCCCCGCGCCTTCTGAAGGCCCCTGCACCTGACTGATTTTGCAAAATGGAAATTGATCGCTTTTATTTATTTAACGAAACAAAAAATTTGTCTTCGATTCTTGCTTTTCAGGACATGATATTACAAAATCTATTTAAAAATAATTTATTTGAATTATATCCGATTTTGTTACTGTTCTGCATATAATATTGATTATACCAATCACCGTCACATCTGAAGACAGAACTTTCCCGAGATTGAAAATAATAATAAAAAAATTGTTTGAGATTTTGCCATTCATCAAGAACCTCTTAGCCATTTTATCTATCTAATTCGAATTAATAAAAAAACTAAATTATGATGGTGTTATCGAAGAATTTGCTATAATACTTCTAAGAAAACGAAACTAAAATCACACATTCTAATAAGTCGCACATCAAATTGTATTTAGGAAGCAATTATGTTTGGTTCTGGTTTATTAACGATTTTTTTGTGTGATTGAAATATTAGCTTTATAAAAATAAGTTCATTATTTTTCATTTTCATGTATTCCTTTAGGCATTGCTGTACCGAATTGTGCTATGAAATAATTAGCAAAACGCAATAAATTATTTTGTTGCATGAAAATTAATTCAAGGTCCCGCAAATCAACTTTTCACCAGGCCCCGTTTTTGATCTGGCCGGCCCTGCGAATGCCGCCTCTGCCTCCGTCCAACTGCTGAGCGAAACAGCTCTCCAATGTGCTTGGGCGACACAAGGTTCCTTTGGAGCCGCCCTTTTTCCGACTGCGTCAAGCAGCTCAACGCGTACCTTTCGTAACAAGTATAAAGTATAATCACACTAAGTTTAGAAACATGTTACGTCATATATTTACTTTATTTCACGACTATAGGCAACGGTACGAGAAAAGGCTCAATAGGTGAGCGAGACGAGAAGTCAGCTTTCGCAATCCTCCGCTGAGTCCTTGACATCTTTTACGGAATTCCAGCCCACCGGAGGAACGGTCAAAATCATGCAAATTTGTGCTGTTTGGAACGGTCCTCGCAGAACTGGGAAATGAATCACGGTTCATTCCTCTAAACTGGTTTAGTCCGCAATCATCTTATAAGTAGCTTCTCCGCTAACTTATCTTCCAACCGAGTTTGAATGGCGAAGATACGGAAAAGACAGAAACTGGTTATTGAAACCAAAATAAAGAGAGCTCTATTTACGGAAAAGAAACCATAAAACGACTGAGAATGAATGAAACACAAAGTATGAATCCTTTAGAAAATTCATCCGAAGAGAAGAGGGTCATCGGAAGACTTGCCTGATGTGATCGAAAGTTGTGTTACAAATGCTCAAAAATGAATCACCGGAAACCTTCACTGCGTAATGTATCAAATTTGATACATAATTTATTTTTCATCTTCATAATGCATAGAACATTTTTTGTCCACTCCTACACGTTGTATCAGATTAGAAATATCATAAGATACCGGATAATAATCATTCGTTCAATTTTCCATGGACATCGCAAGTCCTATTGATAAGTCTGTGGTAGTCAGTTATTCAATTCCCGATACACCTATTGACACATTGACGCAGTTTCTAACATTTAAAACGAATCTTGCATCGTTGAGGGTTTCATCCATTGCTTCTACACCAATTGATATACCATTTGATATTACTTTTAAAATAATTTTTGTTACTGTTTTATAAAAAAGAAATAGTGATTTGATACGTTCATTAAATTCAATTTAATAATATCAAATTCTATTTTGATTTTTTGTGTGTATTTTTCTGTTGTTGTATGCGAACTTCCCACGCCAAAACTATTTTTTATTTAGAAATTTAAAAAACCGTGCATTGAAGGGTTAAACCTCCGCTAGCTGCACTGTCTAACAGAGACGCATGCACCCCTCACCTGTTGGTCATTTTTTGAATTTTTCTTGCAGAATACTAACTTTCATATTCATTATGATGAAAGGAGATATTCTCAAACCCGAATGGATATATCACAGAATGCATTTTATATCTGCGAGATGCATTGGACGTGAAACCTAGTGGTGGACAAATGCAGAGATCAAAATTAATTTCTAAGAAACACAATGAAATTGAGCAATGTGGAGTGAAAATAAAGTCTGGCTGAAACATTCGTAATCTATGCATTAACTGAAGCTTGAAGGACGCATAATACAAGCTAATAAAGGCGCATGACTTGGAGAAAAAAGAGTTCGATGCTCTGATTTGATAAATAAAGCGGCCGTTAATGCACCGATTACACGAAACGCACTCCACAAGTGAACTGCTTTCCGCGATTATCATTTCAAAATTTTTTAAATTATTTCTCAATCTTGCAGACTAATCGTGACTTGAGTGTCGAATAATGTTCCATTTCCAAATGGACTTGATATCACTAGCTTTACGAAATTCGGTTAGCAAGAAAATTTCTGGAAAAGTTTAATGTTCGATTGCCCGCGCGTTGGCACTCACGTCCAGTTGCGCACATTTATATACAGTAGAGTCTCCCTACAACGAAGTCTCTCTACAGCGAATTTTTCCCTATACCGAAATTTTTAATCGGAATGTTAAATAACATTCAAAATATTCTCCATATAACGAAGTGGTTGTCTCCCTATAACGAATTTTTTCAAAGGTTTATCTTTTCGATTTTTGTCATTTTTGAAGAAAGTTGATAATTTCTGCGCAACCAATTCGCTCACACGTGCCTGTTTCTGGAACCACTCACCCTTAAAAGCGTGAAAATTTTTCTGAAAATTTAGCATCACGAAATGCAAAGGAATGTAAAATAACGGAATTTTGCAAGTAAAATAAACGTAAGTACATACTAGTACAAGCTATTCTCTAAATTGGTGAATTGTCTTAACTTTTGAGCATTTTATTTATACAATAAAAATTAGTATAAATTTAACAAATTTATAATATAAATTACTTTATTTTTAATTGAAAATCATAATTAAATACATTTGAACTTATCGCACCTATTGAAAAGTTTGGAACATTTACTTAAATAACTGCAAAAATCTCTAATCTCCGTATAACGAAATTTTCTCTATAACGAATTTTTCAATTGGAACCAAGCGATTTCGTTATAGGAAAACTCCACTGTATGTTACGGTCAATATGGATAATCGATTGATATCCACATTGATCGTAAGATATGCACACTGACCAGGGACGACTCGTCTACACGCACTGCTGAACTGACTATACAGTGTAGAAGAGAGTGGGGTAAAACCGGGTACCCTTGATTCTGCCGCTTTTCATTTTCCTATATAGCAGACACACACTGAAGGACACTCTACTAAACAAGAAAAAGGAACAGTCATAGTGGCGCGTTGTAGCTGTTGAATGCACTGCGTCTGTAAAGGTTTATTTGTTTTAAGACGTCAGCTCGCTTCATTTTAAACTATCCTTACTTAAGGTATCCGACTGTTTTCGGAAACATTTTTTTGAAAAATAACTTATATATATATTGTAATGTTATTTTTCAACTGCATATGTTTTAAAACTATGAAAATACTGCAAAATTAGGCTTTCAAAATAATATTTTTTTAAAAAAAACTGAGAAATTTGAAGAAAATGACTAAAATATTTGCCTTACGCTAACAGCCATAGACAAAATCATATTCTAAATATACATAAATCCTTGCAGGAGTACATTTTTATGACGGTTATCTGTGTTATGCTCTAAAATATTTCTTGTACTTCAAAATAGTTTTCAGATATAGCTGAACATAGTTACTAAACTGGTAATTTTTCATAAAAAATGCTTTTTGTTTATATTTAAGCACTTAAAAATACTACTTGATTTTAAAATTGACCTTAGTTTTTAGAGGAAAACATCGAGCATATTACAGAAAACAATCTCAGAAAATTTCATATCAATACTGGAATAACTTTTTGAGAAATCAATGTTACGGTCGACAGTTTTCCTCAAAAATATCATTTCTCAGGAAACGCATTTAAAGTTTTAATGCAACATAAAATAATGCTTACAGTTCGGTAATAAAACAGCTGTAACTCCATTTGTAATTCACGTAGAGTAAAAAGTGAGACAGTTTTAGAAAGATGATTAAACAGGCTACAAAATTAAGTCATAAAAATGTTTTTGATAATTTCATCAAACTTTAAACCTGTCGGATACCTTAAAAATCATTACAGTTATAAAAAATATATAGCGTCCAGCTTATTATACGTCAACTAAAACAATAAGTATCAAACAATAAGGATTTACTGCAATAATTGCGTGGTTCTACTTCGTTTCTTATAACCTCTGCACTCGGGGTAAAACAGGGTGCTCCAAGTGGCGTAAGACCGGGATAGTCAGCAATGATGATTCCTCAGATGAAGAAGATGAAAACGCATCAGGCTTTGATTGTTTTTCTTTTAATGATGTATTTTCTAATTTAAACAAAGAAGGGTTAATCGATGTAAAAACTGTCTTAGCTGTTCCCACAAAGGTGCAGTGGGGCGGAGGAATAAGACAACTGCTTTACATGTGAATTTTGTAACTAATATTCTTAAATTTTCATATAAAATAAAAATGATTGCAACTTTTGGGTTGAAAATCGAGATTACCTCATTTCCCATAACGTTAACATGTGAATCCTGTTATACCCCACTAGTAGGGTAAAACCGGGTGGTACTACTTTTTTACTTTCTCGTATACGAAGTATGCAAAGAGAAAGTATTGTAATCGTCAAAAAATTCCAACTCGAGATTTTGACGAATCTCCACGTTTTAGACCTCCCTCAGTCCGAAAAACACAATTTGGGAATTATGTCTGTCTGTAAACACGATTACTCGAAAACTATTAGAGCCACGAGGATGAAATTTGGTATGTGGTAAATTGTAGGTTTCTATCAAATTTTGGACAAAATCCGTCCACGGGAAGTCTGTCTGTCTGTATGTCCGAAGTCATGTGAACATTATAACTCAAAAACTTGAATAGCTAGATGGATAAAATTTGGTACACGGTTTTATCGTCATGAATGTAGGTCCGTATAAAATTTTGGACCAAATCCGTCAAAGGGTTGACTGTCTGTCGGTCTGTATACTTTCTATTAAAACCAATCCGTTATCTCCACGTGCATGCGTACTGGAAGCAATCTTCTGTGTATGCGAAAGCTATGGAGCGAATTACGTCAGTTTGTCCTTGAGTCTTCAAGAGCGGAAAATCGGCAAGCATCTCTTTGAAATTGATTCTTTACCTAGTTTTTACTCGCGTACTGGAAGTAATTAAACTCTGTGCATGCATTAGCTGAGCTTGCTAGAAAATAAATATTGCTAAGTTTTAATACATACGCATCTCTTTGAATTTGATTCTTCACCTAAATACTTTACAATCGCTATAATCTACAATGAAAAACCTTCTGATAGTCATTGCATTCTAGGTTACAGTAGGTTCGAATATTTTATCCACGCAGGGGGAGGGGAAATGACAAATTTTTGAGAAGTATACGAGAAAGTTTAGGTGAGGCCACTCCCGCTAGTTTAAATAAGTTGCTTACCCGAGACTAGATCATCACGATCTATTTTTAATTCCGCATCTCAGATTAGGCTTTCATCGATGAATATTTTATTCTTGCGAGGACCGCAGTTTAAGCATTTCCGAACCAGCACCATCGATAGAGATATGTAATACTAAATCTACTGGATTTGCGTCTTCGATAAACCGGCATCAAAATTGATACGCTAATGCAAGCAATCAATCATGGATCGCTGGTTTAAATCAAAATATATCAATTTCATTATTAGCTATCTAAGGAAATTGATACCTTTCCTACAATGAGCAGAAGAAGATACAATGTATTTTATTTGTTAATTCATGAACTTATTTAATTTTAAATGCCATTAAACAGTGCCACGGCGCAATCTTTTCCGACTATGATGACAACTGTTGCCTAATTAGATTGCTTAATAATTGTGTAATAGCTTGGAGAAATAATTCAATTCCGTAAATAAAGTAAGAAGCGTCGTGCATGCATTTGAGAAATGAAACGAATAAATAGATGAGCAGTTCCCCGTTCTTTCATCACGGCCTCGGAACAAGGAAATAGCCGTTTGACAACAATTATTTGAGAGACCAGCGATTTGAGGGTTGATTAGACAGTCAATTTCACTGAAATAAAATTGAACTTAATACAGTAAGCACCGTTTATACGTTTCTCATTTATACGTCGTTTCATAACAGTCCCGACTCATTCGTATTCACTGTAATGATAAAGAGCTTCGTTTATACGTCGTTCCTCCCCCCGCCCCCGTTTTTAAAAGCAATAATTTCCTCTTTTCTAGTATGTGAACTGTGATGAAGATATCATGACTTCGAAATTATTCACAACTGATGAATTAATAGAAAAGATATTGTCTGTTTCCAATCGAAGAGATGATGAAGTTGTTATTCCTCCTTTTTTACTTTCCCGTATACGAAGAGAAAGTATTGTAATCGTCGAAAATTCGAACTCGAGATGTTGACGAATCTCCACGTTTTAGACCTCCCTAAGTCCGAAAAACACAATTGTGGAATTATGTCTGTCTGTTAACACGATAACTCGAAAACTATGAGAGCTACGGGGATGAAATTTGGTATGTGAACTTGACACATAATTTGTAGGTTTCTATCAAATTTTGGACAAAATCCGTCGAAGGGAAGCCTGTCTATCTGTCTGTCCGGTGTCATGTGAACACTATAACTCAAAAATTTGAATAGCTAGATGAATAAAATTTTGTACACGGTTTTATCGTCATGACTGTAGGTTTGTATCAAATTTTGGACCAAATCCGTTGACGGGTTGACTGTGTGTCGGTCTGTATAATCGCAGCTTCTGAACACGATAACTCTTATACGGAATGATTTAGATAAATGAAATTTGGCATGTGGTCTTCTAACTCTAATTGCAGATCCGGGTCCAATTTTCTCTTCCTTCGGTTAAAAAAAGGGGTTCAAATTGCATATTCGACTTTCTTTATCTTACTCACGACCGTATTGCGTATAGGAGAGTACCCGCCTTACGCCTTGACACGCGCCGAGGGAAACTCGTGGGTATGTCGTTTGGTTTATTTTTTCTCCACCTGTGTTAGGGTCGCTTGGCGCATTTTACTGCTGTTTGGCTTATTTTTTCTCCACATCTGTTAGGGAGAATACGGGAAAGTTGAAGGGAGGCCGTTCTCTCTGGTACCCCCTTTTCCCAGTGTGTTGAAGTTTGAAATCTGGTACAAGGCATTCTAATAATTTCAGAACTCAAATATCAGTTAATCGATTAATTTAATTTAGTAGTGATTTGAGTGACATCACTTTGAGGTGAATTTCAGAAAAAATCGATTTCAAGATTTCATAATATTTATAAGAATGAATAATAATTAAAGAATTAAAAGTAAAAAATTATTAAAAAAAAATATTCTTCAAAAAGTGAGGTAATAAAAATATATTTTACAAAACAGTTTTTTCTGTATATACTCTGAAATGTTTGAAAACTATTTCTTAAGAAAATCGCCCCACTTTTAACTAAGCAAATATATTTTCTTTGGGAAAATGGGTTCAAGTGTTGCTACAAAAAATTTCAAATTAATACAAAAAGTCTTAAATTTCGGAAGTCAATATGCTATTTCCACTGTGACTGCGCCAGTTGAATATTCTAATTTCTTGAAAGACTTATTTAAACGTCTTAGCGAAGATTTGTATGTGCACTTCGTAAATAACAATGAGTGGGAAAATTAACGATTCTACTAAGGCTTGCGTTTCCAAATTCCCATATCAATTCCAGTTTGAATATTCAAAATTAGAACATCCAGATTTTTTTTTATATCAAAGGCTTTTGCATTTAGTACTAGTAAAAACAAATTCACGAAAATTATACTTTGGGGTTATTTCAAATCTGGAAACAAAAAAAACAAAAAATCACCCTCGAATGGGTAAAATACGCTAAGTTAAATGACGGCAATTTTCGGAAATGGATCTAGAACTTTTTCACTCATTTCTTGTTGCTGCAATTTTATATTTTAATGCATTATCCCTGTGACTGCGTATCCTGCGATTTCCATGGGTTGGAAGCAAGTCTATTTTCTGCTGCACAGGTAAATGTATTTACTTAGAACTTTCACAGCGTTGAATCATATTATACTAATAAAGCTTAGCATATAAATAACAATTCGCTTGACTCAAAGGTATTTGAACACACATCACAGTCAGAGGGTTAATATTTTATAATTTTATATATGTATATTTTAATATCTTTTTACTTTGATTCGTTTATTAAAGCTTAAACGAAGCCGAGGAAAAGAAAACATTAAACAAGTAATATATAAAAAAAATTTTAAAAGTCAATTCCTACTTAGGTCAACAAAGAAAAATTTTAGTTTAGAATTTTTTTCCCATATAAAACTAAAATTAATTAATTAAATTTAATTAATGAATTAATATTTGAAAAAACTGTATTAACATCAAGTCTTATCCACTACAAGTTTTTAAAAATGTATTTGAACTTGAGTGGATGAATAAAAAGTATTTTATTAACGATTGAAAATTTGAACAAGATATATAAATAAATATATATAGGGAGAGTGTGAACTAATAGTAGGAATTGAAAAAAAAAACAGTTTCGTGTTTTAAATGTTTTTATCACAGTTTGCTCGGGCTATTTTAAAGAAAGGTGTAATATTTAAATCTTTGAGGCGAAATGAACATACACATTCAAAGTACTTTTCTTCAATATTCTTATTTGAAATCAGCTAAACTTGCAAAATTACATATCATTTTAAGAATACTCAAAAAATTATTTAAAATGCATTTTGACCTTATGACCACAAAAAAAAAATTTAAATATCTTTATAAAAAAAATGACATAAGTTTAAAAAATAAACGTATTTCAAAGATTCTTTTACTCGTTTCATAGGCACATGCGCCTTTGCTATATAAACGTTTAAAAACCGTACATGATAAATAACTTTTTATCTCCAAAAAGTTTCCATTAAAAAAAATGTTTGTTACTTAATGATGAAAAGAATCGCCATCGAAAAAATGATGTCTATAAACAGCTTTTAAATACAAAGAATAAATGGTCAGTGACATTTTTAAGTTAAAATTTCACAAAGAACAATACATTATATCAAAAGAATCACGTATCAGATTTTCTTTATAATAAACATCGCTGAGTCTTTGAATTTTTCAATGGAGTAAGAGCTACTGAAAACGAAATTCTTCATCCCGGAAACCTAACACATGCAGCCATAAAATGCATTTTCTAGAAAAATTAAGTTAAGAATCTTTCCTTACCTGCTGCAGTATCACCGCCGATTTAGAAATCCATAAAATTCTTCTTTCTGCATAAACTTTCAGTAATCCTAATAAACACGAATCCTAGTCCAGTCAATGAAATGAATCCGAGGAAGAGAACAAAACAACCGACCGTCCGCTTCACTTTCCGAGTGAGTTTAGAAACTATTACCATCGTTTCAGCCCACGGAGGGACACACGCTTTTCCCCTCATTCTGATAATCCCTAAAAAATTCCCTACTCTCAACAAAGGCAAACGGTGGAAGGGAACAGCAACAACAATCTAAAAAGGAAACTGGATACTTAGTTCGGATTTGAAAACCTTTTCTATTTGGGGGAGAAAAACGTTTCTTGTTTTTCGCTTAAGGTATCCGACTGTTTTCGGAGACATTTTTTTGAAAAATAACATATATGTATATATATATATATAATGTTATTTTTCAATAGCATATGTTTTAAAACTATGAAAATATTGTAAAATTAGGCTTTCAAAATAACACTTTTTTAAAAAACTGAGAAATTTGAAGAAAAATGACTAAAATATTAGTCTTACGCTAACAGCCATAGACAGAATCATATTCTAAATATACATAAATTCTTGTAGGAGTACATTTTTACGACAGTTATCTGTGTTATGCTCTAAAATATTTCTTGTACTTCAAAATAGTTTTGAGACATAGCCGAACATAGTTACTAAACTGGTAATTTTTCCTAAAAAATGCTTTTCGTTTATATTTAAGCACTTAAAAATAATACTTGATTTTAAAATTGACCTTAGTTTTGAGAGGAAAACATCGAGCATATTACAGAAAACAATCTCAGAAAATTTCATATCAATACTCGAATAACTTTTTGAGAAATCATTGTTACTGTCGACAGTTTTCCTCAAAAATATCATTTCTCAGAAAACACATTTAAAGTTTTCACGCAACATAAAATAATGCTTACAGTTCGGTAATAAAACAGCGGTAACTCCATTTGTAAATCACGTAGAGTAAAAAGTGAGGCAGATTTAGAAAGCTGGTTAAACAGGCTACAAGATTAAGTCATAAAAAGTGTTTTGATAACTTCATCAAAAACGACGATTTTAAACCAGTCTGATACCTTAATCCTTTGACTACCAAAAAAAGGATTCAGTAAAAAAAGTGTATTTGTTTGTTGCATTGTTGACATAGTTTCAATGATTAATATTAATAAATTTTTTTTATTGAATTGTTTTTAATTATTACAAAAAATATGGTGGTTACGTCACAATACCACTGGGAGTAGACGACTTGTTTGAATTTTGATGATACTGTTAAAAACAGTTCTCATCTTTCAGGCAGGGTCCAACATTGCAAACTGTGCACTGTCATTTTGTGCTGTGGAATTCGGCTTTTATACTGAATAAACCACATCGCAAAAATGACCCATATAATGGCATATGAGCTGCTTCTTGTTGGTGGATCTCAGATGGACAAAACGTCTGTATTTTCTGGCACGTGTTAGATGCCTTCAATTTTTCGCAGTGCTATCAATCCTCTCTGCACCGCAATTCGAAAAACTTTCGATTATAAGGATTGACCTTCACTCCTCATAGAAGACAAGATGCACGAATTTGTAATTGCCGCGTCAAATAAAGGCCAAACTACATGAAGCCACCAACATTTGATTTTTCTGCTAATTTCCTACAAAGATTTCAGCGTGTCAGCTTTGTCAACATATCCCATATCCTCACTGTAATCTTTTACCAAAACAGGGGCATCGACTTTTGATATAGTTCCATCCTTAGAATCTCCTATTCACTGTTGTCGCTTCCTTCAGATTGTGAAAATTTGAGAGAAAATATTGGGGCTGTCCATAAATGATGTCTCACTTTTTTCAATATTTTTTTGACCCTCCCCTTGCCACAAAGTGTCACACTCTCACCATACCCCTCTTGCTTGTACTACGGTAAATTATGGCAGCAATCTTATTCACATACCAAATTTATAGCCTTTGCGCTGTCTATCTCAATGTCCATAAAATGATGTCACACCTTTTTCTGATATATTTTGACCCCCCTCCTCCTTTATCACATGTCACACTATATTACATAAACATAAACTTGCAGTTCAGAAACAAAGCACTACGTTATAAATCATATTTCAAATTTTATTTTTAAACTTTAACTATGTGTTTTAATGACATTTGTGAGTATAACAATAATAATGATTATATGTGTACTTATTTTGTATGAAATAAGATTAAGGTTTACAACAAAAAAACCTAATTAATATACAATAGTAATAAAATATTAATATAAAAGAGCAATTGTAAACAGTAGTATTTTGGAATTTGAAATGGAATTTGATGTATTTTGCTTTAAATCTTATCTTTACTTTATGAACACAAAATACTTTTAAACAAATTGAATTTTTTAAACTGCCACTACCAGTTCTACCACTCACCCAGGTGGGGCGATGTATCTTTTGTTGGAAATTTCAAGGGCGTGACAGGGGGAGGTTTTTTTCTAATAGTGAAAAGTTTCTGCTGCTATCATATATTCTATCATACATATCATATGTATATTCTCAGAGCCTACCCTGAATGCCTTTTTCAAAAAGAAAGGAATATAAGTGAAAAAAAATCACATGAAAGTTGTTTTAGCCCCGATTAAAAAGTACCCTCAAATTCCTGTAATTTCAAAATAACCTCAAAATTTAATCTGCTGATTTTAAATGTTTTTATTTTAACCAAAATGTGTGATGTCACACTTCTTGTTACCTCCTCCCCTCCCCTTGTCACAAACTGTCACAATTTCACGAACCCCCCTCCAAGCGTGACATCATTTGTGGACGGCCTTATATTAGTGTGTGTGTGTCCATTTCATGGCTAGCAATCCATTGTTTTGTATCCTCCAATTTCAGTCTCTCTTCTTCATATACTTTTGATACTTCTTCTTACTTCTCTTCGTGCTGATATACAATCACAGAATATCTCAACGAACAAAAAGGGGTAAATGAAATTCATATGAAATATAACTGACAGGTCTGAAATATTGAGAAAATGACTTACCAGCCTTCGCACAAGCGAATACACCAAAAGCAAAGTTATTCCACTCTACAGATGGTATCACACTAAAAAAATGCTAATATTTATGAAATTCTGCATTTTAACCTGAAATTACCGCTTCTTTCCCAAAAATGGCGTCTTATGCTACCCATTTATGTATGCGGTTCCGAAGAAAAACCACCCGTTTGCGTCCTACAGAATTTTGATTAGGTGGTTCCAGTGAAAGGCCACTAGGAATGAAAGGATTGACATGATAAAAAATTTTTTAAAAATTTGCAGTGAATGTTTCTTGCTTTCTGTCTTCCAGTGACAAAAACTTATAAAATTTGATTATTCTAATTCGTTCATAAATTAATCTTAATTTTATTCTCAAGCCTTTTTTTATTTAAGTTTTCTTCCCATCGCCTTTGGGATGTCAGGAGACAGCGGAAAGTAAACTTCTGACGTTTCACTTCATACTGTATAAGAAAATAAAAAGCATTTCTAAAATACGTGTTTAAAATTGATTTGGAAAAATTTATTACAGTTAAAAAAAGCACGAAATTAAATCAATTTAATTTAAAGGCTAATTTTTTGCATTTTTAGACACGGTAAAAAATATTTTTCCTTCAATAATATACTCCGAATGTATTGCAGAAAAAAGATAAAATTCGGTTAAATTTTAATTAAACACTATTTAAGATTTTAAAAATCCTCTCTTAATGAGCATGCACCACTCAAATTCCAACAAAGTGGAACATTTCAAGTACCTAATCCACGTAGTCTACAAAATTTCGCGATGAGTCAGTCCGTCTAGGGTATTTGCATGCAAATATGCATCTTGTAAACAGTTTATTTCACCAAATTAAGCGAAATTAAAAACTCTTCATTTGCTCCCTCATCTGGTTCTTCGAAGTCACTGCGCAAAAGCTAATTTCACTAGGTTAAAAAAGCGATTTTCGAAAAAAAAATTCAAAAACTTTTTTATGATCCAAAAATAAAGTCACAACTTTTAAGGTTATAAAACAGTCTTTGTTCTTATTCTTATTCCTTGATATTTATTTGAATTAATGTGTTATTGCATTTTAATGAGTTTTCTGAAAAATGAAAATTTCACTGAAATTGGCCCACGAAAAACGTGATATCTCGAAAACAATTCATTAAAATTCAATGAAATTTGGTACACGTGTGTCAAAAATCTTTGATGTGTAATCGACCGCATATTTTATGATAGATTTATTTAGTTATGCTTTACAGACACTTTCAGTTCGAAACATAGGATAATTTTGGTGAAAAATAAATGACGTCAACTTTGAATGATCATAAAATATTTATTTATTAAAATAAATTTTGTCTTGCGGTCTATTACATTCTAGATAGTTTGAGAAGCACGCATGCGAAATTAAAATTAAACATATCCCATATTTTTCAATTATGCATTTCTTTTAACATTGGTATTTTTATTAAAATTCTTGAAAAAAATTATCATTTTCAAAAACTACTGATATGTGAATTTTTATTCCTAATTGTGACTATCTAAGCCTATTTTTGTTCTTTAGCTCTGTAAGTTTTTTATCTGCAAGCTTTTTTAAAATTTTGTTACTGAACCTAGTCGGATACCTTATAAATTCAGGCCACAAAGGGTATATTTTTGATTTATAATCTTACCCTTGACAGAAAATCTTGTCTAATTTGGAATCTTTATGGCGAGTGGTCTTCGATAAAGTTCGCCATTCGATTCCTCATTCATTTCTTCCTTTTTGAACATTTTTTACTTTCTAAATTAATTTTTATGTGTTTTAAATATTATCGTTTTAAACTTCTGTTGATGCAATCACTCGAGGCTGTTGCGTTTGTACGCTTAAAGATGTATTGTCATCGTTTATGTTTAAATCTGCCGTTTATTATCTATACTTTTCTTTCTTTTTATATAATTTTAATTTTTGTTTAGTATATCTATTATTTGTATCTGTATTATATTATAAATAGCTGTATATGCGCCTTTATATATAATACTAAGAATTTTTATTAATGTTTGATTAATTAATTTAATCAATTTTTAAATAATATTTTCATTAAAATTTAGCCAATTTATAACTGTCGGCTACCTTATGCGACACTCATGATTGAAGAATCGTTCAAAATGCTCTATGGGGCAGGCAGTTGGACATAGAGCTACAAAATTTAGCAGGTAGTGACTTTTTGAGTAGTAGATACTTACGAACGAAGGGTGTTTCAAAATTTTTATTGGATATTTAGTTAAAAATTGATGGAAATTGTGACATATTTCCTCAACAACTAAAGGGCATATTATTTCAAAGAATCATTTTTACGCCACTTTAAAAAAAAATTTAAAAAATTAACTCTGCAGTGATACCAATTTTATTTCCGCACAATTTGTTTCTCTAAATTTAATAAATTTTTAAAAATAATTTTTTCATTGTTTTAATTACTGCGTTTATACTATTACGAAAATCGTTCTGAGGATGATTCTTCAAAGACGTTCGCACTCCAAAGACGTTCTCAGTCTATCCGTACCGCCGCCTATTTATAGTCTTCCGGACAGGGCGTGACGTTGCAAGGAAATCTCTGGAGAAATCCGGATCTCGGCTCCAATGAGAGATATCGCAAAAATTCTAGCACTTTCGAGTATCTTCGTTTATTCGCCAAAATGGTCGCCATGTTTGTCGCCAAAGTCGGGGGTCATTGGATGACCTCCCTAGATAGTAACAACCTTTGTGAATGTCTCTTCCCAACCATAAGACTTATATTGCCGGGAAGCGACATTCCATGTTCGTAACAATGCACAGAATGGATGTAGTGGAGCCTAAACGCGGTTCCCAGTCGATCAACACACGTTCCCAGTCTATCCGTACTGCCGCCTATTTATAGTCTTCCTGACAGGGCGTGACGTTGCAATGAAATCTCTGGAGAAATCCGGATCTCGGCTCCAATGAGAGATATCGCGAAAATTCTAGCACTTTTGAGTATCTTCGTTTTTTCGCCAAAATGGTCGTCAAATTTGTCGCCAAGGTCGGGGGTCATTGGGTGACCTCCCTCGAGAGTTAGTAAGAACCTCTGTAAATGTCTCTTCCCAACCACAAGACTAATATTGCCGGGAAGCGACATTCTATGTTCGTAACAATACACAGAAGGGATGTAGTGGAGCCTGAACGTCGTTCCGGTACTCCTTTTTTACGATGAATAAATAAGGAAAAAAATGTAAAATATCCCTTAGAAACAGCGCGACCCGGGTTGGAATGTTCCGGTATTTGCGACAACACCGCTGATACACTCCACAGTCTTGTTTTGACTATATTAAATGCATTAAATACATTGACTATATTAAATACATTTTTGTGCACACGTTATCGCTGCTATAATTAAAAGTGAATTTTTAAAAATAACATAAAGACAGGCGAATCAAAAGGATATTTCGGACTACGGGTTCGAACCTCTTTTGAATTGTTTTTATATATTTCCACTGTAAGTAGGCTAAAATATATTTGTTCTAAAGACAATCTGAACTCTGCAGTCTAAACTGCCATTCAAACTTTTACTTGTCACTTCAGATCTTATCTTTATAATTCAAAATACCCAAAAATATAAAAGCTATCAATATTCCAGTCGAATTGTACTTTAACATGGAAAAAATACATAACAGCAATTTTATTGCTTTAAGTTGTTGGGCCGACCATACAAAACATGGTACTGTATTTTGCAGACGGTTATCAGACCAGATGGGGAGGAGGGAAATTCGAACGATCGGTTTTTTTGCTTTTCGGTACTTTTCATGACAATTCGACTGGACTACAAGTAGAGGAGTTGACTTCCTTCACAGAACGAGTGTTGCTCTGCCATCCAGTGTTCAAAATTTATTGTCACATGAAAGCCACTGTCAAAATCTTTACAATGAGTTTTTGAGCTTTCTTATGATGTAGGTGGCATTTCAAATGAAAGGATAGAATGCTTCTTTTCAAAGAGCGAAAGGATACTTTATGAAAGGGAGAAGAGACGTAAAGTAATCTCATCGTTAGGCAGTGTTTCTAACAATTTATTGAAATCTTTACTTACATAAACCAAATTACGAAAAGATTCAGAGCGCTTTCTTCTTCTTCTTCTTTTTGCTTTAAAGAGAAGGATTTATTTTACTGAGAGGCACGTCACTTATCGCATTTAACAAAAAAAGAGAAATTTCATCAAATCCATCATAAAGGACTAATTATTATTGATAAAATACGATTTCAAATATATTTACATACGTTTATAAGTCGTATAATCACAGTCCCGATTCATTCGCAAAGCACTTTGTTTTATACGACGCAAAGAATACTGTCTTCAATTTTATAGTCATCAGAGCATAATTTGGCGTTCAAGGGAAGTAGCGATGCTTTATATAAACCACACAACGGTAATTTCTTAGATCTCATAGGATTACTTGCAAGATTTCACCCAATCATGAAACAATATTTGGATCGTTGTGTGAAATCAGCATTGCGTTCCTAATATCTCATATAATACAAGACGAACTGATTTCTGCTTTGGCTAAAAAAAGTTAGAAAGTAAATAATATATTTAAATAAAAAGGCTAAATATTTCACAATTTTATTAGGTTGCACTCCAGAGACATCAAGAACAATTATCTGAACAATTTTAAAATATGTTGAAAGTGATGCGAGTATATAAGAAGGATTTATTTGTTTTTAAACGGTAAAAGACTCGACAGGAAAATTGTTATCAGTCGAAATTGAAAGCCTATCAGGAAAATAGGAATTATATTTGGGGAACTGTATAGACAGTGGTACTATAACTAGGATTACCGTACCTCCGGATTTCAAGCTCAAGTCCGGACTAATGTCCGGTTCTTCAAAATGTCTGGATTTATGCCAGTGAATGCGGCGAGAGAAAAATTTGGTTGCAATCGAGAGCGTTTTCACAAAAGCCAACGTCATTCCTCCAATGAAAGAAAATTCATTGTTTACATCCGTTGTTAATCAAAAAGTGGACATGCACCAGTTCAAACTGAAAATTAAAAGTTTTGACAGTTTTGTTTTAATTCATATTTTCATTACTGTAATTTTGAATTAGCAAACATTAATAAAAATTGTCTATTCTTTGTATTCTGACGTCTTAAATTTTTTTCACTTTCACAAACTCTCTGCTAGCGTTATGAAAGGGGATCATTGGCAAGCAGCTTTTAGAATTTTATACTGTTCTTTCCTCTCCCCCTTACATGTCTGGATTTCAACCAAACAAATTATGATATTTCTAAATATAACAAATCTACTATGAGAGGTTTTACATAAAGGTTTGCAAAAACCCTTATCTTGCAAAGAATTCTAAACCACACTATATACTTTGCATAAGTCTTAATTTGAATTTTGTTCTTAGAGACATTTCAAATCCTTCTTCTCTGTCTATTCATTTTTTGTGGCTTATGAAAGCACATATAATATTTTTGAAAGTTCTGTAATGTGCTGAGATATATTAAAAAAGCCTATCATATATATTACTCCAAAGCCACTCCCAGGAACGACGTGGGAATGTTGCTTCAAAAGTATGAAATCTGTGAGATCACATTCAAGCATGACAATTTTTTATAAAGCTTCGAATTTTCTTTTTGAATATGTTATTGACATGTGGAAAAGAAATCATAAATCCAATAAATCGAAAATAAAATTCATCTGAATTTTTATTAATTTTAGTTATATAGTATGACATACTAAATGAAGTAATTATTTTCAATTCTAATATAGATATCCGTACACAAATTCACATTTAAAAGTCCTTAAGAAAATGTTTGAAAAGTTTCGTGCTTCAGAATTCATATTTTCTTTTAATAACTGCAAAGGAAATAGTGGAATAGTTAGTTAAAAGTAACACCTGAATTAAAAATTAAAGAACTTGGTGAGAAAAAGTGAACAGTTTTTATTTTAAGGAATTGATCAGATATTTCATCGTCAAAGAATATTTCCAAGTCCAATATCTTCTAGTCATAATCTATAGTGACATTTTTCTTTTAAGAAAAGATTGGAAATTTGTCACGAATATGGGACATCGGAGGGATTTTTATGTAATTACGATGATATTCACTAACTGTCTGAAAACGTAGAGACCCAAATTCGACTTTGCAAGACAAAATGAATTGTACTGATTTATTTAATGAAATTAAAAATTTGTCGTTAAGATTTTGCATAACAGGGCCACAATATCGTTTCTGAAGAAAAATCTTTCTCATGATTCATAATAATAATTTTTTTATTATTATTTTGAATCATTTTTATAAATTAACAATTTAATCACTTTCAAAATCGTTCATAAATAACATAATGTTAATATTTATCATTTTCACGTATTCCTTAAGTCCTCAATATGCCAATTTGTGAGGTGAAATAAATTGCAAAATGCAATAAATTATTTTTTTACGAAATTAGTTTCAAGGCCCGCAAATCAACTTTGCACCAGGCCCCGCTTTTAATTGGGCCGGCCCTGCTTCCACAAAGTATGTATGTACCAACTTTCGTAGCTCTAGGTCCAGCGGTCTGCCCTGTAGAACGCCTACACACAGATACACAGTCACACACACATTCTCCTTTATTAGTAGTAGAGATATTATGTCATATATATTATGTTTTATATATTATGTCATATATATTATGTCTTATATATTATGTCATATATATTATGTGACTTATAAGTTGTTTATTTAGGTTGTTTTGCTATTTTTAAATAATGTTTAGGTAATATTAAGTGGTTTTAAGGCTGGGCCGGTTTACTAAATAGGGGCCACAAGAATTTTTTTGTGGCATTTTCAGGGTAATATAATTTTGGGCTTAAGTTTGATTTACAAAGCCTATGTAATGTGTATTCAAATTAGGTATTACTTAAATTTCAGAACATTATTCTTCGAATTTTTTTCATATTTTCAATTTATTTTTCAGTTAACTCTATTCATATAAAATACATAGACTGTTGTGAAATATGGTATTGCTATATAATACTGGGCAAAAGGTTCGGTGGGAAAAGAAAGAAAGGCTAAAAATATATGAACCTTTTACAACTTTTTAAATTCTATAAATCCTAAAAACTTAAACAGAAAAAAACGTAATACTATATCATGCATTTTACATAAAATGCGTGGCTTAAATGTCAATCCTTTTTCAATTACAAAGAGTAAATTGATAATAATGTATTTGCTGCTTTTTAAAAAAGAGAGTTAATTTAAGTAAAATGAAAAAAATTAAAATGTTGAGTTTGGTTTTAAAAGGATAAAGAGCCGATAATGGAAACTATAATGAAAGATACAATTGTTTACAATTCTTTTTGGTTTAATTGGTCAAAGAATCAGATCTTTCTGATGAAAAGTTAGCAGACGTTTCATATCTGATAACTTTTAAAAATGATAGCGAATTTGAATTTCTTGTTGCTGAAACTGTTGTATTATTTGAAGATGTTACTACCGGCAAGTCGGAGTTCATCTGGATAATGAACATCAATACTTAAATATCCCTGAAACTCTAAGTTTCATGTAGTGCCATGGTTGGAATATGTCTAAAACAATGAATCCCTTTAAAAAAATCTTTTTTAAACCAACAGGGCTTTTGAAATATTATTTATGTGTTTCGCCATTTTGCTTACATTGTCATATTTGTACTGAACATTACAGTACTTACACTAGACAATTTTATCCTTCTTAACATTGAAAAGTTCGAAACACGCCTTTTTTTGTCTGTCTCTCTTTCCGATCTTTTTTACTTTTCATCATAAAATTTACAGTAATATTAAAAGTGAAGTGAGTGACTAACTCTTCACTTAATCAAAACAAGAATGGCTGACTTGTAGCATGGCGATGTGAGTAAATTAAGAATCGGAAGTGTCGCTGACGCTGTCTATATGGCATAAACGGTGTTAAGAATTCTTATTCCATTGTAAGTGCTTCAAACTAGAAAACTAAATTATACTTCGCGGCTGTTTAAATTTTAAAGTATTTTATACTGAATCCTGATAGCAATTGTTTTTTTCATTGATTTGTCCAAAACTTTAATTTAGAAATTTCATAAACTGTGGGTTATATATATATAAATTTAATATATTTCATTTTGAAACGCCATTCGTAATTATTATTATTATTATTTTGAAAAATACCCAGTTTTTTAGTATTTATAAATTTAATATGTATCATCTTGAATCGTCATTCGCAAGTTAGTTATATTAGCATTCCGTTTTGAAGCAACTCGAGGGCTATTTTGGGACTTACCTGGTCATTTTGAACCACGGTCAGATGACTAGGACGACTCCTGCTCACCATTCGCAAAGACTTTTCTTTGAAAAATACCTAATTTTTGGGTATTCGTAAATTTTTATATGTTTCGTTTTGAATCACCATTTGCAGATACTTCTTTTTCAAAATATCCAGTTTTGAGGCATTTATCAATTTTATGTGTTTCATTCTGAACTACCATTCGCAAAGACTTTTTTGTTTCTTTTGCAAAATATCCAGGTTTTGGGTTTTTATAAGTTTTATATGTTTCATTTTAAATCTCCATCCGGCTTTTTTTTTTCTGCAAAATACCCAGTTTTGGGCAAATACTCTGGTATATACCCAAAAAATATTTACATACCCACTGGGTATTTTACTCACCCCACATCTCAAATTCTAACTCTCCGGGAAGAAAGGTGAATGGAGAATGTTGCACCTCTTTCCCCTCCGCTCCCGACCCAAATCCCTCCGGTTAGGGATTTTAGCAGCTCGTTACCCGCCGCGCTCGAGTCACGTGGCGCCCCCTATTTCTCTTCCCACCTGTCAAACAGGGTGAGTCCCCTCCCCCCGTTCTACTACACGAGGCTCGTTACAACAACAATCCAGCCGCGTGAGAAAGCAGCACTTTTTTTACACGCAATGCCTTCGGGGTTGTTTTCTGCTGCGTTGTTTTGCTTTTCATCCCTTTACCGGCAGGGTGTTCTTTTTTCTTCTTTTCTTTTTGCTTCCCATGCCTCAAACTACGGAAGCGAAAATCCACCGGGTTATTCATTCGTATTTTTTAATCAGAAAATAATAAGATACACTTCGTTTGCCACCCCTCTAGTAAAACAGTTACTTTGTAGAATAATTTGTCGGACCTCTATTTAACGAAGTCGCTAAATCCCGAAAAAAAGTTCGTTAAATAGAGATTCACCTTTTAAAATACTTTAAACTACACGAAACAGATTTTAAATTCATAAACACTAAATATTATTTAAAAAGTAATTAATCACACCTTTATTTTGTAAATTAATATCTATTTGTTTTATATATTTTACCCGTCAAAAAGAAATCTGCGAGGAAAACGAGAATAAAACAAAACATTGTCCGGGAATACACTGTATTTTCAATTCAAAAAATAATTTTATATTCAAATTAATGAGTGTTCGCATTTCATCATACGAAGGTTTGTTGATTTATGCATCATGATCATTTCCAGCTTCATCATCTTCGTCTTCATCGCAATTCATTGCTGAATTGTTTTCATTTTTCACACTGTCCACTTCAAAATTGCCTCATCCACATCTTCATAGACACGTGCTTTTAAACGTTTTTAACAAGAATTCGATGAATCATAATTTGCACCTTATCACGATTTTTTTTTATTATGGTTGATAAGCTGTTTGGAGGAATACCAAATTTTAAAGCAAGATCCTTTTTTTTCCACGCCTTTATCCACCTCGTGAAGAATTAAATTTTTTTCTTTGATGATCGAGCACTTTCGTTTCGACATTTTCCAGCTTCAAGGTCATTGATCACCATAAAATGCGTTAAAAGGAAGAATAAGTTTGAAATGTTTAGAAATATTTTGAGAAATAGGGAGAAAAAAATTTTGGATCACAAGAAAAAGTTCGTTAAATAGAGAATGCGCTTCGCTATTTGGAGGATATTTTACGAAGAAATTTGCAAAATGTTCTTGCTTCCAAGAAAAAGTTAACAAAATGGAGAAATTCGCAAAATAGAGGTTCGTTAAATAGAGGTTCGACTGTATTTCAAGATTATCCGGATGAGTTTAACTCGTGGGAGAGTGTGGTGAAAATGCTATAAATAGACTGCTTCAACGAAATCATTCTTTTGGAGTCTAAAACGCCTTTGTATGTGATGTCACCATCCGATAGTTCTCTACGCTATCATCAATAATATTCAAATTATTTTTTACTGCGCATGTACGAGACTTAGCACAATTTTTCTTTTATAAATTGAAAACCAGATATATAGAGCAACCTATATAAAAAATTCCAATTGAATCCTGTTAAAATTCTGAAAGATGTCGGCATTTAAGTGAGGCGAATTTAAATTTCTCTTCGAAACAAGCCAAACGATGAGGATTCTTGCATAAACTAATACTTTTTAGACTTGAATCCTGGAATGGTTATCGACGAAATGCAATTTAAATAATGCGTATTATTCATAAATGTACATGAGTGTTCAAGATATTCAATTTTCCTAAAATTCAGTGTTACTCTTCGTAGATTCAAGTTTCAAAAGTATCAGTTTGTGCAAGAACCCACATCATTTAGTTTCTCTTAGAGTGTACCGAAATTCACCTCTTCGCATTGCCTATAACTTTTTGAATACTAACGGTATTGAAATGGAATTTTTATATAAGTTGCTCTACGTATCTTGCTTTGAAGTTATAAAAGAAAAATTAAGCTACGTGTCGCACATGCGCAGCAAACAATTATTTAGTACAAGCACTCATATTTCCTCTAATATTCAACGTATTTACTTCAAATTTTAATACAATACTTTTGTATCGTATTGTCGAGTGTTCTGCCAGTTTCGTATAATTTGAATGAAAACTTTGTAAATTATAAACAAAAAACATGCAGGAAAATTTGGGATTTTTTGAAGAAGCCTTTTTATCTTTCCGAATATTCATGCTATTCGAAATTGCGTGTCAGCAATGAGCATATTAAACGTAACAATTGATAAAATTTGCAGATCATTGTCAGCTTTCTGTGAAACGGGGTGAGCCAAAATCTCTTTTCAACTTCATCAATTTCTGGTTGGTCCCCTAAATGCCCTGGTGACTCAATCTCCAGTGTAAAACGTATATGATACTCGATTGTATGTTTCAAGATTCTCCGCAAATGATTTCGAACCATTGTTTGCGTATAAATTGCAAATTTCTCGCATTTTAAGAAAACGGTCCTTACTTTCTGCACACTAGTGTAGTTTGTAGATGTTTTTTTATCACGAGCTGTGCACTTGATATTCTATATTAAATAATGGTCTGGGGAACGTATGCCGAGGGTGCCCGGAGATCTTCTAACCAGGGGGTCTTCCGTATGAACATATTTCTGTAGCAACATTCTATTTTGCATAATTACAAATTTTGTTGGTAGTAATGCATGAATTTAACTTTTCTGTGTCTTCTCCTATGTCTTTGCTTGTTATACGAGGATGGATAAAAAAAAAGCTTACAAGGGTAATAAAAAATTATTTATTAACAATAGACGGAAAGTACAAAAGGTAATACAAGTACAAGTAAGAGGCATACTTGCCGATCACTTTTCCACATATTCACCAAATCTATTGAGGCATTTATCTGAACGCAGGACCAACTCGTTTCACCCGGCTTGGCAGAAATCACGTCCCTGCCCATTGAACCAGTTCTCGGCAGCTGTTTTCGCATCACTCTCTGAAGAGAACCTTGTTCCAGACAAGGAACCCCTCGTGTTCTCCTCCCGGAGAGTCAACTTGAAAACTTTAATGTTGAGTGACTCTTCTGGGTATTGAATGAATGAATGTGTTTGGAACCCAGATTGTGTGCCGATTCTGGGATGTTTGTACTTCCCACTCAAACTTGCGCAGCCATTCTTGAGCTTTGCGAGCAGTATGGGTATTGTGCAGAAGGAAGACCCCATCACTCAACATGCCAGGGCGTTTGCGTCGGATAGCTTCACGATGACTGACCCGCCGACTATTTCATTTTTCCGAAATTAAAGAAGCACTTACTTATCTGGAACAAGGTTCTCTTCAGAGAGTGATGTGAAAACGTCTGCCGAGAGCTGGTTCTATGGGCAGGGACGTGATTTCTACCAAGTAGGGTTAAACAAGTTGGTCCTTCGTTCAGATAAATGCCTAAATAGATTTGTTGAATATGTGGAACAGTGATCGGCAAGTATGCCTCTTAATTACCTTCTGTACTTTCCGTCTATTGTTAATAAATAATTTTATAATCTCATTTTTAGATCTATCCTCGTAGCTTTGGGAATAAGTTTGGATGGCCCAAAGAGTGTTGTCGACGAGAACGTCGTGTCGTGTGCCGTGGAAGGCTACGTTTAATATTTTCTACCGTATGCTCCATAGACTAAGGATAGTGTTAGACTGCTCACGCTGTAGAAAAACCAGCATTCGGAGTGAAGCAAGCACCTGAGTAGAAATTCCACTCGTCACGTGACTAAAGAGGAATTTCTTGGCTTCTTATCGCCACATTTGGCGAAGCGAGTATGAGGAGTGTTGGAAAATGAGTAGTATTTCTACAAGTAGCGAAATGTTACCATTTTAGTTCATTTAAAAACTAACTCACGAACGGAAAAAATCAAAATAATTGGATTTTATGTGACTAGGAATTTCATTTGTTTTAAACCTTACACAATATAATACTTCAACTGACTGTAACAAAAACAAATTATATACTTAAACTTTTTAAATAAAAAAACCTTTTTTTTTTAAAGCAATAACTACTTAATTCCAGGGGCGTATATAAGGAGGCTGAGGCCCTCTCCGAAATAAATTGACTAGTTTCAGATGTTTTTGATCATGCTCCTTAAATAGACATATGCATCCCCTCTGAAATAAATCCTTTTATATGCCTTGGCTAAATTATTTAGTAAATAAAAAGACCAAAACTTATTAATTTTAATTGAAATTTTAAAAAATAATTTGTTTTTCCAAAGAATTTAAGGTTATTAATGTTATTTTTTATATTTATTTTTATAGTCATAAAATTTTTTTCATCTAAAAAATAGAACAATATAAAGAATTTCAATTTGTAAATGAGAATTTCTTAAACTTGAAAACATGAAATCATAAAACAAACTGTTTTGTTAAATTAGCGAACTTTACACTAATTGTATAATTTTACAATTTATTATAAACTTATTAATAACCTATATAGACATTTCATAAAATCGCATGAACTCTTCGTTCGTTAATAAATGTCAAAACTTTGTTTTAACCAAATTTTTTAATAAAAATATCCAACTGCTATAAAAGACAATGTAGATAACTTATTTTTTCCAGGAGAAAAACATAGTCATCATTGAAATTTTAAACACTTTGTTCTGTGGATATTGATTAAAGTAGGATTTTTTTTTCTTCAAAAATTAAGCTGTATTCAATTTTAGTTCAAAGGTAGCAATAAATTTAAATTGAAGAGCCCAATGAAATATTTCAAGAGTTTACTTTGTGAAATACATATTTAGTACGTTCTGTGTTCTTATTTATTATTCAAAAAACAAGGCAAAGATGCAGACAATGAAATTTATTTACAATTAAATAATAATACAACACTAAATATAAATAATGACAGCCATTTCAGATATGGCGATAGTTTAACAAGGGCCCAAATTTAGTTTCATACAAAGTAATAAATGGATGAAAAAGAAAGATATGTGTAAAATTTCTTTTATCAATAAAATAAAACTAATATCTTTATAAGAACGATCTCATCTTAAATACATGTTGTTTAACACTTATATTTCTACTAATGTTCTCGCAACATACAGTCCACTGCTAATTTCTTTTGTTGCCACATCACATCTATGGGCAATAATTTATACAGATCTAGTTTTCAAGTTATATTACCAAGTAAATTACAATTATTTAAGCCATAGTTATTTGTGTTGAATAGTAATGGAACAAATCAAAGAACTATTTGTTGCTTTAAAATTTTCCCGGCGAATGTTTTTTTTCCCCCAAATATATCTCCTTTCTTGATTTTTTGGAAATCTGAAAAATAATCAGATAAATCTTTAAGACATGTCAATAATACTTTTGTTTTGGAAAATAATACTTGTAATAAAAAAAGCGAAAGAGAAATAAATAAAGAGAAAATAAAAAACACTAAATAAATTTTCAAACATCATATACACATAAATTAACGAAAATTAAACAAAAAGAAGTTATTGAGTTCTAAATTTTATTAATAATGTAGTTTCTTAATTATATGCACAAAAGAAAATGTTTAAAAAATACCTAGAGATGAATTTTTACTGAAAATGAACTATGCTTATCTTTTTTACATACTGAAAAACATTCTACGTTTATTTCATGATCATAAAAGTTTATTTTCTTTTAAATAACACAAAAAACACGAAAATTTCAGAATGTAAACAACTTCGCCAACACATCGCCAAATATCTCAATCTACATGTGTCTGATAAAATTCCATCTTTTAAACACTAATAGGCACTTAAAATCTATAGATACTTCTAAAAGAGGATAATAAACAATTAACTTAAGAAAAGGATTAATTTCATACACAACAAATTGAATAATATCGTTTTCAATTGCAACAAACGCCGCAACTAAGAGCTAAGACGTATTTTTGTGTAGCTATTTTGCATCAATAAAGCAAAAAATCATAAAAATTTTACTTACCTATGAAATGAAGCAGATCCTCCTTTGATAAATTTTTCTTTACACTCGTATGCACAACAGGATTTAACCATTTTCGATGAATTTTCATGAGAACTTCAGCTGGCCTTTCTTACTCACGCATTGAAATAACAAAGGATTCCCGTACGAAGTGTCTCGGTCGCGTCCACGAGTCACGTGACGAGGTGCTTGCTTCACATTGCAACCCTCCATGAGCAGTCTATTCGTATCGTAAGTCTATGGTATGCTCTTGTGAAACGGTAAATCTTTATTCTTCTCTTCCGGTGTAACTAACTTAATGCATACTATTTGAGTCTATGTAATTTATTGTGACCTAATTATTCAGATAAAGATAAATCGTTAAATATCATTAAATTATTTGGCATCTTAGACTACACCAGTGGCGCATCTAGGATTCCGGTCTGGGGGCGGGCGCCCCGAGGTCATAACTTTATATCGACGCGATGAATGTCAAACTTCAAGGCTAAAGTAAACCAAAACTCTTTAACTTTACAGAATTTACTCACCTGGCAATAAGAATCATAAAGAACAATACAATACTTTCGATAATTTAATAAAAATTACAATGAAATAACTAGCCAAGAAAATGTATTCGACCGCGTTGATGCTACAAGTGGAATGACTACAAAAGTAGCAAATTTTCGAGCCTTTCAAGCCAGAAAGTAATGTTGAAACTTTTTATTATTTTTTTAAAGAGAGAAATTAAGAAAAAACAGCTGCACATTTTCTTTATCTAGAACCGAGTGTCTTAACCTTTTCCTAATTTAGATTCCTTTTTGAAACAATTAAACAAAAATAAATCGTTATTATAATCGAAATAAAAAATAATTGCCATAAATTTTTTAAAAAATTTAAATGATTATTCATCAAAGTACAATTAAATATTTTAATTCAAGATCAATTGTGTTAACGATTTTTGCTCAGAAATATTACAAAAGATAAAAGAAGGCGCTGTGAGTTTCTGTTGTGCCTATATTTTTCCACGAGACCCCAAGCTTAAGAAACCCTGATTTAGAAGTAAGTAGAAATTTTAGCTATGAATAGGGTTGTCACAATTGCCACGTTCTGACACGTAACGTTTAAGTAATAAATAAATAAAACAAGAAAGCAGCGGGAGTGGTCTCCCCTAAACTTTCTCGTATACTTCTCTAAAAAGGTGCTGTTTCCCCTCCCCCCGCGTGTATAAAAAAATTCGAACCTATTGTAATCCAGGATCCAATGACTACCAGAAAATATTTAGGTAAAAAATCAAATTCGAAGAGATGCGTTCCGATTAAATGCATACCGATTTCTACTCTTTCTTGGTTCAAGGACAATCCTTCCGCGTGCACAGATTGCAACCAAGTACGCATGCGCGTGGAGAATCGGATGAAAAAAAGCGCCAAGCAGGAGTCAATAAATATCGTGCACACATTGCGTCCAATAAGCATGCGTGTGGAGATAGCGGACTCGTTGGAGATGCAATTATACAGACCGACAGACAGTCAGCCCGTTGACGGATTCGGCCCAAAATTTGATATGGACCTACATTCATGCCGATAAAACTGTGTACGAAATTTTATCCATCTAGCTATTAAAGTTTTTGAATTATAACGTTCGCATGACCGCGGGCACACATACAGACTTCCCGCCGACGGATTTTGTCCAAAATTTGATAGAAACCTACAAATTATGTTTAAAGACTACATACCAAATTTCATCCCTTTATCTCTAATAGTTTTCGAGTTATCGTGTTCACAGACACACACAGAGACACACAGACAGACAGGCACACAGACAGACATAATTCCCAAATTGTGTTTTTCGGACTCGGGGAGGTCTAAAACGTGGAGAT